>JBBMKB010134611.1:0-19290 GCA_037833945.1 Alaria marginata
GGGGGTGGGGGAGGCGTCTCGTGTCCTTGACTACAATACAGCGAGCAGTAGTTCCAGTAGTTGAACAGTAGCAGGTCAGTAGATTTTTTTGTTTGGTAGTGATTGATGCCTGTAGTCGTGTTCGGCAAGTCTGCGTCGGTGTGGTTTGTTGGGCTGACGTATTTTGACACCCGTGCCCGCTATTGTTGCCGAACGCGATGCGATGAAAGGGCAACGTGGTACGGACGGACGGACGGACGGACGGGGATGTTCGCGCCCATTGGACCAGTCGGACCATCTTTGAGAGACAGCCACCGCGACGTTGAATACAAGCCGTACGAATGCTTACAATGTTGATGTTCGTGCTCGTGCGTACGAATTTTGTGCTAGTTTGTATGGGTTCTGGCATGGAGTCACTCCATACCTTGTACTCCAGCAGTTGTGCTGGTGGGACGCTTCCGACGGCATTGTGGTTGCCTCTGAATAAGTTTATTTCGCCAAACGGCAAAGAATGCCGCGCAGTGGTCGATGGAAAAAAGAGCGTGGCGATTGGGGGCTGGTGAAGGACGCACGACCCCTTTCGCCATCGCTACTGCAGTTGTAACTATCTATCGTGTCGCTGAACATCATCACCATCATCGCTACGACTGCTTGACGACGGTATATTTACGAGACATGTGCCGTCATTAGATCGGTTACCCAGGCGTGTAATGTACTGCAGTATTATGACGAAGGTTGAACGAGTGGTTGGTAAAGTGTGTTGTCGTTTCGTTGCTCGTTCGGCATGCTTAGTGACCATGGTCCAACTATTTGTAGACTCGCCACGCTTTCGTTCTGCCTCTTATTGGGCCGCTTCCTGCAACGACTTCCCTGTGTTTTTTATTCGGCTGATTGTCAACGATGTCGATTAGAAAATAGCACAAAACCGACGGCCTGCTGACCTCGCTTGCACCGACGAGGCATACCAGCCTACCCAACTGGTAAAACCCGAAATTAAGCTATGGTTGACAATTTACAGCGAACGAAGCCCTATTGGGCCTGTTGGTAAGTATGGCAGCAAGACTCGCCCGTTTTCGTGGGCTCTTTCGCACGCGGGTACGACCGATGTTTCATCGCAACGGTAGCGTAAAATGTGCTTGTTGGAGCCTCTGGATAGCGCCGCTCCCGCTCATCACGCGATGCCTCGGCCCCTGCACATAACGTTCGTTAGGATTGGATTCGCGAAGACGCATCTGCTCTAAAGAGCTCAACTTGTCTACCTGTTAGATGAGTTACGTTTTGTGGGTAATGTGCCCTTCTGAAATTAACTTGAGAGTACGTCGCGTGGTCTTGTCACTTTTCCTTCGTCCGGTGCAGCCTACTCGTCGTGTGCCTGACATGTCGGGGGAGATTCTGCAGCCAGCGTTCTACTGTTGTTCGCTATCGGGACTACCGGCAGCTCCCGCGAGTGTCATCCGTGAAAAACCGGTAGTCGATCATTGCAGCAACCGCGGAAGCTGGCACCGCCGCTCGCTGCACCTCGTCGATCATTGCAGCAACCGCGGAAGCTGGCACCGCCGCTCGCTGCACCTCGACCCAAGAGAAAACAGTTTCCACCAGCAACAAACACCAGAATGTACCAGAGTGATATGCACCAGTAGCAAACACTGGAACTAAAGCAGAGTGTAAAGTACCAGGTATGGTTCCAGGCAAGTAAATCGTCGTACGTGCATACCTCATTGAAATCTCAATTTGCGTTTACAATACATGGTTGATTGGGGTTCCTGTCGAACTGAAAAACGTTTCAGAGAAAACAACGGCCGGCCCTGCATGGGCCACCGGCAAGCATTCTTGCCTGTGGGGCCCTAGCGCTAGCATAACTCCCAGCCTAACCCCCACCCCCAGCTCCAGCTCTAGCCCCAGCCCCAGCCCTAACCACAGCCTGAGCGCCGGCCCCAACTCCAGCCTCAACCCCAACCCCGGGCTCCAGCTCTAGTCCCAGTTATTATTCAAGCCCCAGTATTCCACTCCCAGCCCCCGTCCTAGCCTCAGCCCTAGTCCAACTCGAATCCCATCCCCAGCTCCGGCCCCAGCTCTACCCCCAAAAGAAACCCCAGCTCAGGCGCGAGCCCCAGCTTCAACCTGGCTCCAGCTCCATCCCCGACCCAAGCCTCAGCTCCAGCCCCACTGTCAGCCTCAGCACCAGTCCCAGCCCCAGCGCTATCCCTAGCCCCGACCTAAGCCCGATTCCCAACCCCGGCCCAAGCCCTGTTCCCAACCACAACCCCAGGCCCAACCAAAGCTCCAGCTCCACCCCAGGGTCCCGCACCAACCCCGTCCCAAGCTCCAGCTCAAGCTTCAGCTCAAACCGATCCAAGCCCCAGCCCCAGCTCCAGCCCCAGCCTCTGCCCAAACCCTAGCACTAGCCTCATCTCCAGCCCGAACCCTAGCCTCAGCCCCAGCCCCAGCCCCAACCCCAACCCCGACTACAGCCCTAACCCCGGCACCAGCCCCAGCCTCAGCCCCAGCCCGAGCCCCAGTCCAAGCAAAGACCACAGAGCCAGCCCCAGCCGCAGCCCTAGCACGCTCCCAGCCCCAGCCTCATCGCCTACCCCAGCCCCGGCCCCACCTCCAACCCCAGCCAGTCCAGTCCCAGCCCCAGCTCCGGCCCAATCCCCAGACCCAATCAAGACTCAAACCCCATCCCCGGCCCCAGCCCCAGTTATACCCGTAACCCCAACTCCCGCCCCAACCCAATTCCAACGTCCAGCCCAGCTTTCAGCTGCAGTCCCAACCGTATCCCCAAGCAAGCTCCGGTACCAGGCCCAGCCTCGATATAAACCCCACCCCCAGCTCCAGTCAAAGTCTCAGCTCTAGCCCTATAGCCCTAGCCTCAACCCCAGCCCCAATCCTAGCCCCAGCCCCAGACCCAGACCCGGCCCCAGGGACAGCCCCAACCCCAGTCCCAGCCCCGACCCCTGCGCCAGTCCCACCCCCTACCCTAGCTCCGGCCACGGTCCAAACCCCAGCCCAGCCCCAGCCCCAGCCTCAGCCCTACCTCTGTTCCAAGCCCCAGCCGCAAC
This sequence comes from Alaria marginata, assembly GCA_037833945.1. NCBI lineage: Eukaryota > Phaeophyceae > Laminariales > Alariaceae > Alaria > Alaria marginata. The sequence continues at coordinate 3,042 of JBBMKB010134611.1, forward strand.
CCCAGCCCAAACCCTTTCCCCGGACCCAGCCTCTATCTTACCCCTAAACTCAGCTCTTGCTCCGACCCAAGCCCAGCAACCAGCCCAGTCTACTGCCCCGGCTTCAGCCCAGGTTCCAGCCCCATCTCCAGCCCACGCCCCAGTCCCAGCCCCAGCCCCAGCCCCAGCCCCAGCCCCAGTCCTAGCTCCAGCCCCAGCCCCAGCGCCAGCCCCAGCCCCAGCCCCAGCTCTAGCTCCAACGTAAGCTCTAGCCTCGGTTCCAGCCCCAGCCCCATCCCCCACCCCAGCCCCGGCCCCAACCACAACACCAATCCCACCCCTAGTCCCAGCCCCAGCCTCGGCCCCGGCCCCAGCCCCAGCCCCGGCGCTATCCCCTACCCCGAACCCGGCCTCAACCCCAACATCAGCCCAGCCCCACTCTATGTCTCAGTCCTAGCCCTGACTATATCCCCAGCCCCAACCCCGACCCAAGCCTCAGATTCACCTCCAGCCCATGCCCCATCCACAGCCCTAGCCCCAGTCCCAGCTCCAGCCCAAGTCCCGGGCTCCACCTCCAACCCCAGCGCCTACTCAAGTCTTACTCCCAGTCCCAGCATCCCATACCTAGCCCCCGACCCAGCCCCAACCCTAACTCCGACCTAAGCTTCATCCCTATCACCGACCACTTCCCTATCCTCAACCCCAATTACAGCCCCGACCCAGCCCCAGCCCCAGTCCCAGCCCCAGCTTCAGCCTCAGCCCCAGCACCAGCACCAGCACCAGCCCCAATCCCAGTCCCAGCCCCAGCCCCAGCTCAGGTCGCAGCCCGAGCCCGATCCTCAGTCCTATCCCTTACCTCAGCCCCGATACCGGCCCCAACGCCAGCCTACCCCCACCCCCAGTCTCAGCCCTAGCCCTGACCCAAGTCCCAACCCCAGTCTTTCCTATAACCCCAACTCCAGCCCTACCCAAGCCCAACCTCCAGCCCAGGCTCCAGTCCCAGCACCAGCCGACAATCAAACTCCAGCCCAAGCCCCAGCCATGACCCAAGCCCCCAAGCTCACCTTCAGCCCAAGCCCCAGCCCCTAGCTCTAGCTCCAGCCCCAGCACCGACCCAAGCACCAGCCCCAGGCTCAAGCTGCAGTTCCAGTTCCTACAGAAGCCCCAGCCCCAACCCCAGCATTCCATCCCCGACCCCCGAACCAATCCAAGCCCTGACCCCGACCTCACCCCCATCTCCAACCCCAGCCCCAGCCCCAGCCCGAGTCCGAGCCCGAGTCCCAGGCTCCAGCTCCAATCCCAGCCCCTACTCAAGTCCTACTCTCAGTCCAAGCATCCCATCCTAAGCCTCCAACCCAGCCCCAGCCCCAGTGTCGACTTACCCCTCATGCTAATCACCAACCCCTTCCCTATCCCCAACCCCAACTACCGCCCCGATCCAGGTCCCAGCTCCAGCACAGACATCAGCTCCAGCCCCTACTCAGGCCCCAGCCCCAGCTTCAGTATCAGTCTCAGTCCTAGCCTCAGTCAGAGCCTACGCTCCAGCCCTATCCCTAGGTCCGACCTAAACCCCATCCCTAGCCCTGGCCCCAGCCCTGTCCCAAACCCAAGCACAAGATCCGACCCAAGCCCCAGCTCCCGACCAGGTTCCAGCTCTAGCTCCGATCCAAGCCCCAGCCCCAGCTCCAGTCTTAGCCTCAGGCCTAGCCGTAGTCTTATCTTCATCCCCAGCCCCAGTCTTAGCCCCAGCCCTAGTCCAGCGCCAGCCTCAACCCCAGCCCCAGCACCCGGTCCAGCCCAAGCACCAGGTTCAGCCCAAGCCGTTTCTCAGTGCCACCCCCTACCCCGGCCACCGCTCCGGCCCCAACGCCAGCCTAGCCCCACCCCCAGTCCCAGCCTTAGCCCTGACCCAAGCCCCAGCCCCAACCCCGACCAAACTCCCATACCCGTCCCTGCCCCAGTCTCACCTATAACCTTAACCCCAGCTCCAACCCAAGCCCAATCTCCAGCCCAGGCTCTAGGCCCAGACCAGCCCAGGCTCCAGCCACAGCCACAGCCCCAGCTATACCTCAATCCCTAGACTCACCTTCAGCCCAAGCCCCAGCCCCCAGCCCCAGCCTCACTCCTAGCCCCAGGCCTAGGCCCAGGCCTAGACCCGGACCCAACCCCAGCTCCAGCCCCAGCCCATGCCCCAGCCCCAGCCCCAGCCTTAGCCCCAGCCCCAGCCCCAGCCAGCCCCTGCCCCTGTCCCTGCCCCAGCCCCAGGCTAACGCTGCAGTCCAGCCCCAGCCCCAGTCCCAGTCCCAGTCCCAGCATGCCATCCGCTACCCCCGAACCAGTCTCAGCCCTAACCCCGACCAAACCTCCATCTCCAGCACTGAACCCAGTCCCATTCACAGCCCCAGTCCATGCCACAGCCCAAGCCCCAGCCCAAATCCCATGCTCTAGCTCCAACCCCAGCTCCCACTCAAGTCCCACTCCCAGCCCCAGCATCTCATCCTAAGGCCCCGACCCAGTCCTAGCCCTAACTCCGACCTAACCCTCATATCACCGATCTCTTGCCTATCCCCAACCTAATAACAACCCCGACCCAAGCCCCAGCTCCAGCCTAGACTTCAGTTCCAGTCCCTACCCAAACCCAAGCCGCAACTCAAGTATCAGCCTCCCATCCCCTGCCCCCGACCCTGTTCCAACCCTAAACCAGCCCGAATCCCCATCTCCAACACCGATCCAGGCCATAAACACGACTCAAGCCCCAACTCCAGCCCAGGCTCCAGCTCCAGCCACGACTCAGGCCCCAGCCCCAGCATCAGTATCAGCCACAGCCCCAGTCCCAGCCCCACCCCCATCCTGATCTCTAACCCCAACCTAAGTCCCATCCCTAGCCCTGGTCCTTGCTCTGTCCCCAATCACAACCTCAGCCCCGATTCAAGCCCGACATTCAGCCCAGACTCCAACTCCCCAGCACTGACTCAAGCCCCAGGGCCATTTTCACCTCAGCCCCAGCCCCAGCCCCAGTCCCAGCCCAAGCCCCACCCTCAGCCCCAACACTAGCCCCATCCCTAGCCCAAGTGCAAGCCCTAGTCCCAACCCCAGCCCTACTCCCAGCCCCAGACCAAGTCCCAGCCCTAGAATCATACTCTAGTCCCAACCCTAGCTCCAGTCCCAGCCCCCGCATCATCCCCAGCTCTCGATCCAGCCGCAACCCTAACTCCGACCCGAACCCCATCCCCATTATCGAGCCCAGCCCAGTCCCCAACCCAAACCACAGCCCCGATCCGAGCCCCAGTTCCAAACCAGGCTCCAGCTCCAGCCCGAACCCAAGCCCAAGCCGCAGCCCCAGTGTCAGCCACTGCCCCAGCTCCAGCCCTAACCCCAGCCAGACCCTTAACCCCGCTCTAAGCCTCACTCCCAGTCCCGGTTCCAGCTCTTTTCTCAACCCCAACCCAGCTCTGACCGAAGCCTCAGCTCCAGCCCAGGATCCAACTCCCCAGAACCGACCCAAGCCTAATCCCCAGCTCCAGTCTCATCCTCAGCCCCAGTCTTGACCCTAGCCACATCCTCAGCCCCAACCCTGGCTCCAGCCCCAGCCGCAGCCCAACCTCAAGCCCTGGCTTCATCCCCAGCCCCAACCCCAGTCCCAGTCCCAGCCCTAGGCCTTGCTCGGGTGCAAGCTCTATCTGCAACCCCAGCACAAGCTCCAGCCCCAGCGCCAGCTGAAGCCCCAGCCCCAGCCCTAGCCCTCGCCTCATCCCCAGCTCCGACCCCAGCCTCAGCCCCAACCCAAGCCCTATCCCCAGTCCCAGTCCAAATTCCAGCCACAGCGCCAGCCCAGGCCACAGCCCCAGACCCAGCCCAAGAACTATCTCCAGCTCCAGCCCAAGCTCTAGCCCAGGCTCTAACCCCTACCCCAGTCCATCTCCAGCCCCAGCCCCGGCCCTAGCCTTGACCCAAGCTCCAGCTCCAATCACGACCCAAACCCAATCCTCAGCCCCATCTCCCGTCTTACCCCTAACCCCAACTCCAGGCCCGACCCAAGCCTAACCTCCAGCCCAGCCCTCAGCCCCAGTCCCTGCCCCTGCCCCTGCCCCAGGCTCCAGCGCCAGCCCTAGCCCCTACCCTAGCCCCGGCAGCAACCCAAGCACCAGCTCAGCCGCAGCCCGAGTCAAATTCCTAGCCCTGATCCAAGCACCAGCCTCAACCCCAACTCAACCTTTATCCCCCGTGCCAGCCCCGGTCTTACCAGTGGCTAGCTAACTCCAGCGCTTCGACACAAGGGAAATCTCCAGACGAGGCTCCAGCCCTCGCCCCGCCCAAGCCAGGCTCCAGCGCCAGACCCAACCCCTACCCAAGCCCCATTATCATCTCCAGCCCAAGCCCCGGCCGCAGCCACAGACCCAGCCCCAGCTTCAGAACCAGGCCCAGGCTCCAAACCCAGTCCCAGCCCCCCCGCCCTAGCATCCCATCCCCAGCCCCCGCGCCCTAGCATCCCATCCCCAGCTTCCGCCTCAGCTCCAGTCCTAACCCCTACTACCCAGACCCCATATCCACTCCCGACCGCGAGCCTAACCCCAACCTATTCCCGACCCCGGTCCAAGCACCAGCTCCAGCCCGAATTCCAGCTGCCGCCCAAACCCAAGCCACAGCCCCAGCACCAGCATCAGCCTCAGCCCGAGCAACAGCTACAGCTCCGGACTTAGAACCAGACCTATCCCTATCCCCGGCTCAAACTCCGTCCCTAGCCCCAGCCCCAGCCTTGTACTCCAACCCCAACCCTAGCCTCGAATCAAGCCCCACTTCCAGCCAAGACTCTAAGTCACCAGTCCCGACCAAAGCCCTGAATGCAGCCCCAGCCTCAGTCTCAGTCCCAGCCCCAGCCCTAGACTCACCCCCAGCCCCTACCCCAGCCCAAGCCCAAGCCCAAGCTCTAGCCCAAGCACCGGCCTCAGCCTCAGTTCCAGCCCTAGCCCATGCCCTATCTCCAACTCCAGTCCAAGCTCCAGCCCTGGTTTCGACCCCAAACCCAGTCAATCCCCAGCCCCAGCCCTAACCCTAGCCAAGCCCCAGCCCCAACCCCGAGCCAAACCCTATCCCCGTCCCCATCCCCAGTCTTATCCCTAACCCCAACCCCAGGTCAGACCCAAGCCCAACTTCCAGCTCAGGGCTTCAGCCCCAGCCCCTACCCAAGACTCAGACTCACCTCTAGCCCAAGCCCTAGCTGCAGCTAGATACCTACCCCTCAGTCCTAGCCCCATCCCCAGACTCCAGTCCCAGTCGCAACCCCTACCCAAGCTCACGCACGGCTCCAGCATCCCATCCCCAGCCCCCGCCCAAGCTCCACTCCTAACCCAGACTCAGACTCTTTTCCTGCCCCCTGCCGAGGCCCGGTCCCCAAACCCAACCCTAGCCCCGACCTAGGCTCCACCGCCAGTCCACGCTTCGGCTTCCACCCAACCCCAAGCCCAGCCCCAGCCCCAGCCCTTAGTCCCAGCCCTAGCCCCAGCCCTAGCCTTAGCCCTAGGTCTAGCCCCAGCGCAAGCCTTATCCCCAGCCTCAGCGCAAGTTCTAGCCCCAGCGCCAGCCCGAGCCCCGGGCCCAGCCTTACCCCCAGCCTCAGCCCCAGCTCTGGCCCCAGTTCCAGCCCCAGCCCAAGCCTCAGCTTCAGCCCCAACCCTAGCCCTAGCCCCATCCCCAGCCTCAACCCCAGTCCCAGCCTCTGCCCCAACCCCAGCCTCAGGCCAAGCCTTATCCTCAGCCCCAGCCCGAGCTCCCCCTCCAGCACCAGCCCCAGCCCCAGACCCAGCCCCAGACCCAGCCCCAGCCCCATCCCCATCTCCAGACCCAGACCCAAACCCAGACCCAGACCCAGACCCAGACCAAGCCCCGGCCCCAGTCCCAGTCCAAGAGCCAGCCCCAGTCCAAGCCCCAGCCCCAGCCCCAACAGCGGGGCTATCACCTCTCCCAGCCCGTCCCCAACCCCAACCCCAGCCCCAGTCCTAGCCCTGACCCAAACCGCACCCAAAGCGCCGGCCCAAACCCCATAACCGCCCCCGGCCTTAGTCTTACTCCCAACGCCAAGTCCGACCCCGGCCCATGCACAACCTCCGAACGAGGGCTCCAGCCCCAATGCCAGCCCCAACTCAGGCTCCAGAGCAGCCCCAGCTCCGACCCACGCACCAGACCCACCCCCAGCCCAAGCCCAAGCTGCAGCCCCGCCCCAAGCCCCAGCCCCAGCTCCTGCCCAAGCCCAAGCCGCAGGTTTCATCTCTAGTCTCAACCCCTACCTAAGCCCCCGTGCCGGCCCCATCACCCCGTCCCCAGTCCCCGCCCCAGCCCCAGCCCTACCGCGACCCAAACCCCCTTATATGCCCAGCCCCGGCCTTATCTCTAACCTCATCCGCAGCCCCGATTCAAGCCCCAGTTCATGTCCAGGCTCCAGTTTAAGCCCTTACATAAGCACAACCCCCAGCCCCAGTATTAGCCTCAGCTCCACCTCCAGCCCCAGAGCCAGCCCGGCCTCTAACCCCGAGCCAAACCCTATCGTCAGCCCTAGCCCCAGCCCCAGCCCCAGCCCCAGCTCAAGCCCTGTCCCAACCTCAATCCCAGCCCTGAACTAAACCTCACCTCCAGTCAATACTCTAGCTCACCCGCCCCAACATAAGCCCCGGTCTCAGCCCCAGTTTCAGCCTCAGTCCCAGCCCTAACTTCATCCCCAGCCCCAGCCCTAGTTCCAGCCTCAGCCCCCGCCCCAGCGTCAGCTGCAGCTCTATCCCCAGCCCTAGCCCTAAGCTTGTCCCCAGTAGCATCCCCTACCCCAGCCCTCGCTCAAGCCCCAGCCCAAACCCTATCACCAGCGCCAACCTGAGCTCCATCCCTAGCCCCAGCTCCAGCTACATACAGCCCAAGAGCCAGCCCCAGCCCCAGCCCCAGTCCCAGCCCCAGCTCCAGGCCCATCCCCTCCCCCAGCTCTTCCCCTGTCCCAACCGCAGTCCAGCCCCACCCCTAGCCCTGACCCAAGCCCCACCCCAAACCCCGACCCAGACTCCGTCTCTGACCCCAGCCTCAGTCTTACTGCTAGCCCCAAGTCCGACTCCGACCCATGCACAACTTCAAGACGAGAGCTCCAGCCCCAGCTCTAGCCCCAGCCGAGGTTTCAAAACAGTCCCATCCCCGACTCAAGTCGCCGGCTCACCACCAGCCGCAGCCCCAGCCGCAGCCCCGGCCGCAGTTCCAGCCCCAGCCCCAGCCCCAGCCACAGCTCCAGGCTCCAGTTCCAGTCCCAGACCCTATCCAAGCCCCCGTTCCAGCCTCAGCACCCCATCCCCAGCCCCCGTCCCAGCCCATCCCCCTAGCCCCGATCCAAACCGCACCCCCATTCCAGGCCCCGGCCCTATCCCCAATCGCATCCGTAGACCCCACCCAAACCTCAGTTCAAGCACAGGTCCCAGCTCCAGCTTTCACCCACCTCTAAGCCCCAGTCCCAGTATCGGTCTTAGCTTCAGCCCCAGTCCGAGTTCCAGCCCGATCTCCAACCACGACCCAAGTCCTGTCCTCAGCCTCACCCCCAGCCCCAGCCCTAGTCGGGTCCCTAAACCCAACCCCGGCCCCGATCCGAGCTCCCCCTCTAGCCGAGGCTCCAACTCCCCAGCCCCGACCCAGGCGCCGGCCTCAGCCCCAGTCTTAGTCTTAGCTTCAGCCCTAGCCCTATCCTAACCTCCAGCCCCAACTCCAGCCCCGACTCTATCCTTAGCCCCAGCCCTAGCCCCAGGCCCAGTCCCACTTATATTCCCAGCCCCAGTCCAAACTCCAGTCCCAGCCCCAACCCTATGCTAATCCCCAGCCCCAACTCCAGCCCCAAACTCATCCTTGGCCCCAGCCCTAGCCCCAGCCCTGACCGGCCCCAGCCTCAGCCCCGGCCCCAGCCCCAGTCTCACTTCTATCCCCAGCCCCAGCCCAAACTCCAGCTCCAGCGCCAGCCCCAACTCTACTTCCCATTCTTAGCCTCAGCCCCCGGCCCCAAAACCTGACCCCAGCCCATCCATGCCCAGCTCCAACCCCAGCCCTAGCACAGATTCAAGCCTCAGCCCCAACCCCGTCCCAAACCCAATCCCTGGCCCCGGACCCGGTCTTATCCCTACCCTCAACTCCAGGTCCGACTCAAACCCAACATCCAGCCCAGGCTCCAGTCCCAGCCCAAGCCCCAGCCCAGGCTTCAGTCCCAGCCCCAGCACCGACCCAAGCCTCAGACTCACCTCCAGCCCAAACCCAAGCTGCTACCCCGATCGACCGCAGCCCTAACCCCAACTCCAGCCCCAGGCCCCAGCTCCAGTCCCAACCCCCACTCATGCCCCCATGCCAGCCCCAGCATCCCATTCCCAGCCTCCGACACAGCTCCAGTCCAAACTCCGACCCGACTCACATCCCCAGCCCTGCTCAGAGTCCTATCCCCAACCGCAACTTCAGTCCTGACCTGAGCCCCAGCTCCAGCCCAGACTCCACCTCAAGCCCAGCCTTTAGCCTCAAGCCTCAGCCCCAGCCCTTGTGTCAGCTCCAGCCCCAACCCCAGCCCCAGCTCGATCCCCAGCCCCGGCCTAAACCCCACCCTCACCCCCGCGCCATGCCCTGTCTCCAACGCCAACCCCGACACGGACCCAAGTCCCAGCTCCAGCTCAGGCTCTAGCTTCAGCCCCGACCCAAGCCCAAACCCCACCTCAAACCTCAGCCTCAGCCCCAGCCCTAGCCCTAGCCTCATCCCCAGCCCCAACTCTAGCCCCAGCCTAAGACTCAGCCCCAATCCCGGCCCTGGTCTAAACCCCAGCCCTAGACCCAGACCTAGCCCCAGCCCCAGCCCTTCCCCGGTCCCAAAGTCCAGCCCAGCCCCAGTCCGAGTCCTGGAAGTCAGCCCCAGCCCCATGCCCTACCCCAGTCCAGGCCTTAACCCTAACCTCAGCCTAGCCCTAACCCCAGCCCCAGTCCAGCCCCAGCCCCAGCCCTGACCCCAGTCCCAGCCCTAACCAAGATCCAAACGCCCTCCCTGGCCCCGGCCGCAGTCTTCCCCCTATCCCCCAATTCAGCCCCGACCCAAGCCCAATGCTCAGCCTACGCTCCAGCACCAGCACCAGCACCAGGCTAGGCTCCAGCACCATCCCCAGCTCCGATTCAAGCCCTAGACTCACCTTCAGCCCAAGCCCCAGTCGCACCCCCGGCCCCAGCCCCTACTCCAACCCCAGGCCCAGTCTCAAGGTCCAGTCCTAGGCCATACCCAACCCCCCGCCCCAGCCCAAGCATCCCTTCCCCAGCCCCCGCCCCAGTCCCAACCCTAACCCCGACCTAAACCCTATCCCCATCTCCGATCCCAGCCCTATCCCCAACCCCAACCCTAGCCCCGACCAACGCCCCAGCTCCAGCTCAGACTCAAGCTCCAGCCCTTACCCAAGCTCCAGCCTCAGCCCCAGTATCAGTGTCAGCCCCAGCCCCAACTCGAGCCCTAGCGCCAGCCCCAGCTCAATTCCTAGCCCCGACCCAAACTCCTTCCCCAGCCCCAGCCCAGCCGCGCCCCCAACCCCAACCTCAGCCCCGCCTCAATTTCCACCTCCACCCCAAGCTTCAACCCCCCATCCCCGACCCAAGCCCCAGCTCCAGCCCCAATCCCAGCCCCAATCCCAGCCGTAGCCCTAGCTTCACCCCCAATCCCAGCTCCAGGCCCAGTTCAGGCCCCAAACCCAGCCCCAGCCCAATCCCCGGCCCCAGCCCCAGTTCCAGCTCCAGCTTTAGCGCCGACACAAGTCCCATTCCCTCCCCCAGCCCCGGCCTCAATCCAATCTCCACACTAGTTTCACCCCCAGCTCCAGCCCTAGCCCTGATCCAAGCCCCAGCCTCAACCCTGACCCAGACCTCATTCCCAGCCCCAACTCCAGCCTTACCGCTAACCTCAACTCCAGCTCCGACACATGTCCAACTTCCAGCCCAGGCTCCAGTCCCAGCCCCGACCTCAGGTCAGGTATACAGGCCCAGCCCAGGCCCGACCCAGGCCCAGACTCACCTTGAACTCAAGCCCAAGCTGCAGCCCCGGCCCCAGCCCCAACCCCAGCCCCAGCCCCAGTCCAAGCCCCAGCCCATGCCCAAGTTTCAGTCATAGCCCCAGCATCTCACCCCCAGCAGCCGACCTAACCCCGCCCGTAACCCCGATCCAAATCCCATCTCCATCCCCGTCCCCGTCCTTATTCCCAACCCAAACCACAGCCCATACCAATGCCCCAACTCCAATCCAGACTCTAGCTCCAGCCCTTACCTAAGCCCAAATCCCAGCCTCCGTATTAGCCTCAGCCCCAGCCACAGCTCCAGAACCAGATCCAGACCCAGACCCAGACCCAGACCTAAAACCAATCCCTAGCCTCAGTCCCAGCCCCTTCCTCAACCCCAACCACAACCTCGACCCAAGCCCCACCTCCAGTCCAGATTCTGGCTCGTTAGCCCCGACCCAAGCCCCGGCGCGAGCCCTGGTCTTAGCCTCAATCCCAACCCCAGCCCTAGTCTCACCCCCAGCGTCAGCTCCAGCCCTAACCCCAGCCCCTGTCGTGTCCACAGTCTCATCCCCAGCTCCAGCCTCAGCGCCGGCCTCAGCTCTAGCCCCGCCCTAGCCGTAGCCTCACCTCGAGCCTCAAATGTAGCCCAACCTAAGCCCCATCCCCAACCTCAACTCCAGTACCAGCCTCAGCCTCAGCCCCAGCCCAAGTCCCCAAACCCAGACCCAGACTCAGACCTAGACCCAGACCCAGACCCAGATCCCAGTCCCAGCCCGAGACCTGACCCAAGCCCCAGCCCCAGCCAAGACCCACTCGCCATCTCCTGCCTCAGTCCTAGTCTTACCCCAAAATTCAACTCCAACGCCAACCCAAGCTCCATATCCAGCCTCCCCTCTAGCCCCAGGCCAGACTCCCAACTCAGCCCCAGCCCCGAACCAAGCCCCAGACTCACCTCTAGCCGCAGCCCCAGCCCTAGCCCCAGGCTCCACTTCGTGTCGTAGCCCTTACCCAAGCTCTCGTCCAAACCATAGTATCCCATCCCCAGACCTCGTTAGAGCCCGAGCCCTAATCCCCACTCAAACTCAAAACCCAACCGCCATCCTCGGCCCCAGCCCCATTCCCAACCGAACACAAGCCCCGACTCAAGCCCCAGAAACAGCTCAGGTTCCCGGTCCAATCCTGCCCAAGCCCCAGCACCAGTCCTTGGCCAAGCTCCAGCCAAAATCCCAACCCCAGCCCCGACTCAAGCCCCACCTTCAGCCCAGGCTTCAGTTCCCAGCCCTGATCAAGGCCCCAGCCCCAGCGCCAGTCCCAGTCTCAGCCTCAACCCCGGCCCCAGCCCCGGCCCCAGCCTCGGCCCCAGCCCTAGCCCAGCCCCAGCTCTAGCCCCAGCCCCATTTCCTACCCTACGCAAGAACTGGGCCCAACCCCTACCCCAGCCCAGCCCCAACCCTAGCCCCAGCCCAAGCCCTGATCAAACCCCCAGCCTAAAGCTGGGCCCAACCTCTATCCCCGGTTCCAGCCCTAGTCTTACCCCTACCATAACCCCAATTTCAGCCCCAACCCAAGCCGAACATTTACTCCACGCTCTAGCCCCGGCCCCAGCCCGAGCCCAGGCTCCAGCCCCAGCCCCTGCCTCGACCCAAGCTCCAGACTCACTTCCAGTCCAAACCCCAGCCGCATCCCCGGCCCCAGCCCCAACCCCAACCCCAGCCCAAGCTCCAGCGGCTGTCCCAGCCTCTACCCAAGTCTAATTCCCAGCCCCAGCATCCCATCGATAGCCCCCGCCCCAGTCCAAGCCCTACCCCTGACCCAAACCCCATTCCCATCCACGGCCCCAGTCCGATCTCTGAACTAAACCCCAGCCCCGACCATAGCCTCAACTTCAGTCCAGGCTCAAGCTCCAGCCCTTACCCAAGCCCCAGACCCAGCCCCAGTACCAGCCTCCAGCCGGCCAGCCCCAGCACCATCCCTAATCGCGCCCCAAACCCCATCCCCAGTCACAGTTCCAGCCCTGTCCCCAACTCCGACCTCAGCCCCGACCCAAGCCCCAGCTCCGTTTTTTCCCAAAGCCCCATTCCCAGCCCCAGCTCCAGTAGTTTCCCAAGCCCCAGCCCCAGCGCCAGCCCCAGCCCCAGCCCCAGCCCCAGCCCTAGCCCCAGCTCCAGCCGCGGCCCCAGCCGCAGCCTCATCCCTGTGTCCGGCCGAAACTCAATCCCCAGCTCCAGCTCCAGCCCCAACTCTGTCCCGAACCCTAACCCTAGCCCCGACTCAATCCCCATCTCTAGACCATGCTCTGGCGCTCCAGCCCAGAAAAAAAAATCCCAGCACCAGATCTAGTCTTAGCCTCAGCCCCAAGCCCCAGACTCACCTTCAGCGCATACCCCAGCTGAAGCCTCGGTCCCAGTCCCAGTCCAAGGCTCGAGCTTCAGTCCAAGCCTCTACCCAAGCTCCCGTCCCAGCCCCAGCATCTCATCCCCAGCCCCCGCCCCAGCCCCGACCTTAAGGTCGACCAAACCCCCATCCCCATTACCGGCCCTAGCTCTATCCCCAACCCCAACCCCGGCCTCGACATAATTCCCAGTTCCAGCTCAGACTCCAGCTCCGGGATCAGCTTTAGCCCCAGCCCCAGCTCCAGTCCCAAGTCTAGCCCCAGTCCCACCTACGTGCCTAACCTCGACCCATACCCCATCTCCATTCCCAGCCCCTGCCCTTTCGCTAAGCCCGACCCCAGCCCCGGCCCATGCTCCACCTCCAATCCAGGTGCCAGTTCTCAGCCTGACCCAAGCCTCTATCCCAGCCCCAGTCCCAGTCTCAGCCCCAGCCCCAGCCCCAGCCCTAAACCCCAGTTCCAGCCCCGGCCCCGGGCCCAGGCCCAGCCCCAGCTTCTGCCCCATCTCCCACCCTAGCCCCGGCCCCAATTCCAATCCCAGCCCAGCCCCAATCCCAGCTCTAGCCCAAGCTCTGCCCAACCCCCTAGCCCGAAGACCGACCACACCCTCATCCCCGGCTTGAGCCCCCAGTCTTACTCATAACGGCATCTTCAGTCCCAAACCAAGCTGAATAATCAGTCTACAGTAGGATCCAACCCCAGCCCCAGCCCCAGACCCAGACCCAGACCCGGTCCAAACCCCAGACTCACCTTTAGCCCAAGCGCAAGCCGCACCCCGGTCCCAGCTCCAGTCTCCGCCTAAGTCCCAGGCTCCAGCTCCCGTCCCAGCCCCTACCCAAGCCTCCATTTCAGTCCCAGCAAACCATCGCCAGCCCCCGTCCTCGTCCAAGCCCTGACCTCCAGCCGTATTCCATCCCCAGATCCGGTCCCAGCCCTATCTCAAACCCCGAACCCAGCCCCGATCCAAGCCACACCTCCAACCCAGGCTCCAGCATCAACTCCTACCCAAGCCCCAGCCCCCGCTCCCACCTCAGCCTCAACCTCAGCGCTAGCCCTATCATGGTCCCCATCCCCAATCCCAGCCCCAGCACAAGCCCCAGGACCAGCCCCAACCTCAGTCCCAACCCCAGCCGCAGCCCCAGCTTTAGCCGTCGCCCAGCTCCTGCCCTTCCCGCTGTGCCAGCCACGCAGCCACGACAGCAATCCCAGCTACAGCCCAGCTTCAGCCCAGCTCTAGTTCCAGTCCTAGCCATAGCCCTGATCCTCGACGCAAACACCACCCCCCGCCTCAGCCCCAGTCTTACCCCCAATGCCAACTCCGGCCTCAACATGAGCCCAGCCACCAGCCCAAGCTCCAGCCCAGGCTTTAGCCCTAGCCCCAGGTTCAGGTCAGGCTCCAGCCCCAGCCCCAACCCCGACCCAAGTCCCGTACTCACCTCCAGCCCCGGCCCCGGCTGGAGCCCTAGCCCTAGCCCCAACCACGGCCCCAGCTCCAGGCTCCAGCTCCAGTCCCAGGCCCTACCCAAGGCCCAATCCCAGCAGCACTCCGTCCCTAAACCCCGCCCCAGCCCCAGTCATAACTTCGACCCAACCTCCATTCCCATCCCCGGCTCCAAGTCTATCCTCAACCCCAACCCTAGCCTCGACCTAAGCCCCAGCACCAGCCTAGGCTCCAGCTCCAGCCCCGACCCAAGCACCAGCACAAGTCCATTCTCCAGCTCCAGCCACGACCTAAACCCAACCTCCAGCGCAGGGGGTTCCAACCCCACCCCCAACCTTAGCCCAGACTCCAAGCCCAGGCTCCAAACCCAGCCCCCGACCGAAGCCCTTAACTCACATTCCACCCAAGTCCCAGTCGCACCCCAGCCCAGGCTCCAGCCCCATCTCCGGCCCCAGGCCGGGCTCTAGCCCCAAGTCCCAACCCCAGAGACCAAGCCCCAGACTCACCTTCAGCCAAAACCCCAGCCTGAGCCCCAGGCCCAACACCATTCCCAGCCCCAGGCTCCAGCTCCAGGTCTAACCTCGACCTAAACCCCATCCACATCACCGGCCCAAGCCCTATTTCCGACCCCAACACCAGCCCCGACCCAAGTCCAGCCCAGGGTACAGTTCCAGCCCCGACCCTCGGCCAACCTCCAGCCCAGGCAACGGCCCAAGCCACAGCCACAGCTAAGACTCCAGCCCCAGCCCCAGCCCTAGCTCCGACATAAGTCTTAGACGCCCATCCAGCCCAACCCCTAGCTGCAGTCTCATTCCCAGCCCCAGCCCTAGCCCCAGTGTCAGTCTCAGACGCCAGCTCCAGCGCCAGCCCCTACCCACGCCCCAGTCTCAACCCTAGTACCCCATCCCCAGCCCACGCCCCAGCTCGAGTCCTAACCCCGCCCCAAGCCCCATCCCAGCCCCAGTCTCAGTCTTACCCCTAGCCCACACTACAGTCCCGACCCAAGCCTAACGTCCAGCTCAGGCTCCAGCCCTAGCTCCAGCCGAGCCTTCAGACCCAGCTCCGGTCCAGGCCCCAGCCCCAGCCCCAATCCCAGGCCTGGCTCCAGCCCTTACTCCAGCCTCGACCCAAGCCTCATGCTCATCTCTAGCCCAAGCCCCAGCCCCAGCCATAGCTCCGGCTCAAACGCCGTCCCCATCCCCGGCCCCAGCTCTACCGTCTACCCCGACCCTAGCCTCGATCTAAGTCCCAGCTCCAGCTCAGGCTCCAGCCCCAGCCCCGATCCAAGCCCAAGCGCCAGCCCCAGTATCAGCTCTAGCCCTAGCTCTACCCGCATCCCCAGCCCCAACTCCAACCCTAGCTTCAGCTCTAGCCCTAGCTCTAGCCGCACTCCCAGCCCCAACTCCAACCCTAGCCTCAGCCCCAGCTTCAGCTCTAGCCTCAGCCCCAGCTTCAGCTCTAGCTCCAGCTTCAGCCCCAGCCCCATTGTCAGCCCTGCCCCAGCCCTAGTCCTAGCCCCAGCAGCAGCAACAGTCCCATTCTCACCCCCAGCCCCGCCCCCTACCCCAGCCTCGGCCCCAAAACTAACGGCAGCCCAGGCCCAGCCCTAGCCCCAGCCCTAACCCTGACCCAAGCCCCAACCTGAACCCCGTTTCAAACCCCATACCCGTCCCCAGCCCCAGTCTTACCCATAACCCCGCCTCTAGCCCCAACACAAGGTCAATCTCCAACTCAAGCTTCAGCCCAAGCTCCAGCCCAGGCTCTAGGCCCAGGCCCAGCCCCAACCCAGGCTCCAGTCCAAGCCCCAGCAACGCCTCGAGCTCCAGCCTCACCTCCAGTCCAGAGCTCCAGCCACAACCCTAGCCGGAGCCCCAGGCTCCAGCTCCAATCACAGCTCCTACCATAAACCCAGTGCCAGCCTCAGTACCCCACCCCCAGTGCCCACCATAGCCCAAGCCCTGACCCTGACCCAAACCCCATCCCCATTACCGGCCCCAGCCCTACCCACAACCCCAACACCAGCCCCGACCCAAGCCCCAGCTCCGGCCCAGGGTCGAACTCCTGCCCCGACCCAAGCCCAAGCTCCACCCCAGGCTCCAGTCCCAGCTCTAGGCCAGAGTCCAGCTTCACCCCCAGCCCCAGCTCAGGCTCCAGCCTCAGCCTCAGTCCCAGCCCCAGCCCAGACTCCAGCCCCAGCCCCAGTCCCGGCCAAAGCCCCAGGCTCGCTTCCGGCCGAAGTCCCAGCCCCAGCCCCAGCCCTAGCCCTGACCCAAGCCTCAGCCCCAGCTGCAACCCCGGCCCAACCCCATCCCCGGCTGCAGCCTTATTGTAGGGGTGCGAGGGTCTATGGTCTTACGACTACGGCTATGCAAGAAAAGGGTACCCCCCCCCCCCCGCCTCTGGAAAAGAAAG
>JBBMKB010134722.1:0-19289 GCA_037833945.1 Alaria marginata
GTTGGCTGTAAGCATCTTGGCTGGTACACCGAAGCGTTCGATCACTTCCCACAGTAGCTCTTGGTCGACAGAATCATACGCTTTCTGCAGGTCGACGGAGCATCTGTCCAAAGGGGATTTTCCTCTTGACGCCAGCACATCACCAAAGAAAAGAACGTCCGCCAGCACACTACCAAAAATAAGAACGTCCGCGAGCTTAACGCACATCTTCAGGCATCCCTCCGGCATTCATGTTGGAACCGTTGAACGCATTTATACGGCACCTGACAGATATATATAGAACATGTTGAACAGGAACGGCGATAGCACACAAACCTGCTGAAGCCCCTGGGTAATGTCAAAGCACTCCGAGTGTTCACCGTCGTGCGTGCGCACGCGAGCCCGCCTGCCGTCGTGGAACTGGCGGTTAGCTGTAAGCATCTTGGCTGGTACACCGAAGCGTTCGATCACTTCCCACAGTAGCTCTTGGTCGACAGAGTCATACGCTTTCTACAGGTCGACGGAGCATCTGTCCAAAGGGGATTTTCCTCTTGACGCCAGCACACTATTATCAAAGATAAGAACGTCCGCCAGCACACTACTCCCAAAGATAAGAACGTCCGCGAGCTTAACGCACATCTTCAGGCATCCCGCCGGCATTCATGTTGGAACCGTTGAACGCATTTAGACGGCACCTGACAGATACACACTGCTGTTGTCTCAAGCTTTTAATACAGCAGCATGTTTAGTCAAATATTGTTCGGATGGACTATACGTGGAACTACACGGCACTAGTTTGTTTGTTCATTTTTCGCCACGTCGGCGAGCATCTGCTCATACCTTGAGCATCATCGCATCATCCCTGTTGATTTGCATATTTTTCAGACGGATTGGGAGGTACACATAATTTCTCATGTTTTGCCACTTCGGCGGGCATCTGTCCACCTTTAGGCATCTCGCGGTCATTTAGTTTCGGAATATTTCACCGCCTTTAGATTTCACCCGGCACCTGGGGAACGTTTCGGCAATGTGGGCTACTCGTCTAATCATGACGGTTGAGAACACATGGGCATGTCGAGTTGCATATTATCTGGTGGATTGTTAATTGAGGGAACTCGACAGTCATCCCACGGTAGGGGTGCAGCAATAAGCTTCTGAGCTCCTGGCATAAGGAGCTCAATATCTCACCCGAAACGTAACTTCCAAGATTTTCGTTCGCGCAACCCGGTCAGCATTTCCATACCCTATTATTAGTCCTAAAACAAAGGTACTCGTAGAATGATCATACTAACCGGTAGTTTCTCACTTCCGGAGCTCAACCGGTCAGGAACTTTTGACCCCACAAAGTGCAACCCCTACCGTGGGATGACTCCCGAGCGCATTTTGTCGGTTTATTCATCACCTCCTGCCACCGCCACCATGGGATGGCTCTCCGTGAGCATTCACACACTGCACTCCGGTGTAAGCATCCCGCAGGCGTTAGCGTAGGATTTAGGAATAGTTAACCGATTTTAGACTATGCCGGGTACCTGTGTACTGCTCGGGAATATGGGTCACACCTCTCATGTCAACACACGAAAAATGGCGCGTGCTATCATACATCGTACTGATCATATATACGAGAGGCATAAACTTTTTTTCTGAGGCTCCTCCCCTGCGGAGGGAAGCTCTATGCCCCACACAAACTACAGCAGCTGCTAGAAAACCTGAAAAGCAACGCGATGGTAATGTTGACGGTACGAGGCGTACGAGATAGTTGTGAAACCGTCTGGGAGTTCATTGAGACAACTGGGATGTTTCTCCCGGGGGATATTATATTGACCTCGGGAGGCACCGATTAATACACTCTACTTTATCTCTTCTTCTCTACTTTGCTTCTATACTCTGTGTCTTCTATATATCTATACATGTACCCCCCCCGCGCTGCCACCATGAGGACCCATCTGTGAACCTACTCCGACCGAGCACCCACCTGTGGACGCATATCAACACGCTCACGCTGTTGGTATTGCTGTACGAAAAAATGTAATTGGTGTTACATATAACAATAACGCAACCCGCCACCTGTAACAGGTATACACGAAGTAAGACGAGATTGGTGTTCGAACGACATGGCCTCCCTCTTTGGCAAAATTAACTATATACCAACCCCCCTAAAATAAATAAATGCATACTTGATTAATTAATTATACATTACAATACAGTACTCCCCTATTTTCTATTGGGTGTAGCGTGTTCGTTGAGGAGCCCAGTCAGTCAGGAGTTTGTTGATCAAAATATGCTGTCCCTGTCGAAACACGCTTCACATCGGCATTAATGTTGTGTTATATAATATATTGCCTGGTGGACTATTATTAATAGTAGATGGAACTGACGGGGCGATTTTTCATTTTCTCGCAACTTCCGCGAGCCTTCACTCACATCTCTGAAGGCATTCCACAGGCATATTTTCATCTGGTACCTCTATATTTGGATTTCACCTGGTACCTTGTACCAAAATTTATTTTCGGCAATATCGGCGACAACTTGTTTTATCAACAACTAACTGCAAATAGCAGGGTGTTGAGTTTTATGGCTTCGGCTGGACTGAGTGGGAATGAAGGTGATCGTTTTATTTTATTTTATTTTATTTTGGCCACTCCGCGAGCATTTACTCTCCCAACATCCGGCATCATGCAAGTAGATGTATGGCCGCCATTTCTTGTTCAGCCGGCACGACTCCTCCTATGGGCGGCTCAAAATGTGTGCGTGCGAGAACATCTCCATGTGTAATGTTTGACCTCTTCTTATTTTCATAACATTCTACGAGTACGATATATGATACACATTTTTTGTCGTTCGTAACCAACGAACAATTCTGTCACGAAATCGTGATATTTGTCACTACTATATTCGTGGCAATGAAACGTTTGGAGACTTCCACAACCACCCATTTCAAGAAGCGTGACAAAAAAACTCGTTTTTCGTTTAAAAATATTACACTTTACATGGCGCCAGTCCCCCAACTCCACGAATCTTGACTTGTTTTGACGCGAATCGCGATATAGTTTGCGTTCGTAACGAGTTACCATGTTATTGAGCTGTGCGGATGCGTTGAGGGGTCGGGATGCGTTGCGGAGTCCCCGTTCCTCACGGAGGATGCAAAAACAGCGATCCTCCCAAATGCGGTTTGTGTGGTATTTTGTTTTGTTGAAAGCGCCCATCCACCCAAGCCCGTTCTCCTCAACCGAACACGCCGAGTTACGTTTTTTTATGTCGGCGCGTCGTACGATAAGAGGTAGCCCCTTTTGCAGAAGAATGTCCGACTGACGGGAATGGTCACCTGGAATACCAATTGCGTTGTACTTTATATGCATGGTACAATACACCTGGTACCCACCTAGGCCACGGCATTGCTAATCGGGGTTGAACATCAAGTTTTCTCAAAGCCGGGTTTTGGTTGAGGCATGTAGAGCTCCGCAAGGAAGGAGCTGAGGAAAAAAAACGGGTGTGCACTTCTCTCGAAGCTGCGTATCTGCTGCGTCTCACACTCACAGTTTCTCCCCCTGACGCGTTGCCGGCCCCTCTTGCCGCCCCCCTTTTCACAGATTCGGTGGAGCCTGGTGTACGCGGATCCCCGAAATGCTAAGGAGAGCTTTGCGATGTGCCAATCGGTGCAACACGCTTCGACGATACACCCGGCGAACGCGATATGGGCCTGTAAGTTTGCGAGGGCGTAACATGTCGTTGCTTCGTCCGCCATGATGACCGTTTCTCGTATTTCACCCGACTTGACACGTTTTGCGGTGTTTCTCCCACCCTGAATTTGTCACAGCCTCCGTTGGGGTGGTAGCTCTAGGAACTTGGCACTAGGGGGGGTATAGTGTAGCTCCACACAACGTGATACAATCCGTTCAGAGAAAACAGTCAGTAGCGATGGGCAACTCCGTTGGCTTGAGATCCTATTTGTACACTCCGGGCATCGAGCTGTCATACTGGTGCAAAATGTGTCGATGACACACCCAGCAAACGCGATCTGGACCTGTTGAGTTTGCGAGAAGAGTGTATGTACATTGTGCCGCTCTGGCCGAGCCCCGCGGTAGAGGGGGGTACTTCCAGTTTATTCCGAGCGGGGTGACGGACAACTTGACGGCGTTGTTCGGGTTGTTTTTGGATATGAATATTGTTTGTACCTACTGTAGGCCATGGCTATGCTCGTCGGGTTGCACTTGCAGTTTACTCTACATAAGTGTTTCGGCGAGGTATTGAGCTCCTCAAGGGAGAAAAGCCTGAGAAAAAAAGGGTGCCCCCTTCATCGTAGCATGCGCATACTCACCGGGTTGGCCCTGATTAATGTATAGCCTAATATGGTCCGTGCAGTACAGTTTGTACAACCTACAGTAGTTCGGCTAATAACTTTCGAAATGCCACGAATTGCAAGACAAGACGACCACAGTCGTGGTCACCAGGGCTAAGCGAACACTTACTATTGTGACCGAAAACAAAAATCACCTACACTGAAATCAAATAAGTTTCAGCTTGCCAAGGCAAACGCGAGCCAAATCAGCCCTCTTTTAACAAAACCACAAATCCTCGAATACCTCGCGAAGTTTGGTTCCAATTAAAAAAATAAAATTTAATTTGTGCCAATCGCCGAAAGAAACCGCTTGGCTACCTTAATTTTCATTTCTGTTGGGTGGATACCTTTTCCCATTCGAAAACAAGTTGACGTCCCAGGTTCAGTTTTTCGCGTACTGTATTTCTTTAATCTTGTTTTTTTTAGATCGGAACAAAATGTGTCCTGCGAAGTCCGAAGAGCTGTCGAAACCCGTGGTTTAAACTGGTGTACGACAAGTCCACCTTCTATCCCATTGAAATCTCGTTATTTATGTCTTTTTAGAAATTGAGATGAAACAAAAGTTTACAAAAACAAGATGCCTCCAGACACGCCTGTGCGCTAGAACGGACGTATTAGAAAAGGTATTTTCGAAACTACGATCGGGTATTACTACCTGGAGAAACAAGTACCTTTGTGCGGAAACAACACTTGGAAAAAACATCTGCACGGACTAGACGAATTTCCTCTACCGTAACCTTGTTCCTCCGTCAACTGCGCGCTGCGGTTCCTTCGCCCGACGCGGCGAGGCAACTGGTCGGTCTCCTCCCCTCTAAATGTGTCGGCAGTGAAATGAAGGCCACGCGGCAAGGGCAACTTTATTGCGAATTGTTTCGTTTATGAAACTCCCCGGCTTCTGGTCGTTTTCTCTTCTCATACTTGGTGCCCGGTGTTTATTTTTCAGGTGATGTTTCCGAAACCGGCCAGCTCCACATCGTGGACAGAAAGGACTTCAGTGTTACCTGCGGGTGCTTTTCACCAGATGACAGCGGGGCAACACGCCTCGACTCCTCGCCCCCAACACTAAAGTCCCGCGCGGTGGGATGCGGGGTTGTTTTTGTTTTCGGGTTTGTCACTTTGTGCTTTGCGCTTCTTTTGAGGTTCGCGGTCGGGCGCAAGAAGTTCAAGCAGCAGTCGAAGTACGCTCGGACAGGAACGGCGGATGACTCCTTGTAACCCGTATACAACTGCGCGAAACGGGTAGGCAGGAGCAGCAAGATTTCGCAGATCAAGGCTATACCCGTACGAGCGGGGTCACGTTTCGGAGTTCTTATTTCAGCCGTTCGGAGTCACTCGCACGCATCTGAGCTGTTTGCCGTCGTCGTGATAAGCAATCCCGCCATATAGTGATGTAACGAGCGACTCGCAGAAGTGGCCAAACCTCGGGAGTGAATATCGGGGTGCCCCCCGCTCCCGTAGCCTTGGTTAGCCAGCAACCAGATTGTGGGCGTTATGGGTGACTCCTTGTAAAACGCTCCTAGCCTGCGCACCCGACCAGTAGCGCTCGAACACGTAAGCATCGCTGCTTGTGATCGCTCGGGCACGTAGATGTCGCTGCTTATGAGGGTCGGGCGCAAGTGTAACAATATCTCCCAATTAGATGGGTCATGGGTGAAGCGTTCGTGTTTAGGAGCACGACCCGATTTTTAGATTGAGGTAACCACGGAGTTCACAAAATGCCACTCTTGTCGAAAATGTAGGGACCTTTTGGTATGAACATCTATAACTCAACGGTTCTTATATTTTCGTCCATAGTGGTAAGCTGGAGCTAGAGGTGATATTGTAAGTGAACGAGGAGCACAGCTTAGCTTCTCGGTAGAACAACACGATGTTGTGATAGTTAAGTAGGATCCTGGGAGGACGCGAGCTGCAGCTCTGCAGAATGTTACACGCGTGTTTTCCGGTGAGGTGGGTTCGTCGAGAGAAAGAAAGAACTAGCACGGGTGGGCGAATGTGATGATAACAATGTTTACCTGAAGCTCGTAATATGCAGCCTGTAATAGGCGGCGCGTTCCCTCGTATGAGCCAATGTGAGGCACAGGTAGTTGGCTGTAGTTTAGTGAGGCCAAAGACCACGTCAGGTCGCATCCACGGGTTACACAGCAGTGTCGCTAGGCATACTGACACCCCTCACATGGCGATTGATGCACAGTGCAGTTAGTGTTTGGGTTGCCGGGGTGGATATGGGAAACGTTCACGTTTTTGTGCTTATTTATGTACTCTCTTTTCGAGGGTGGCACTCCCTGCATGGCTTTTGGGCGCTCCGGGTGGTAATGCCTATCACCCGTCCTGTTTACGGACTCGAGGGCGTACATCGTTTGGTCGGAAGACACGTACCCCAAGTTTTCTTTGCGAGAGCAGCGTGTAGTATTGATGTATAAATACGGTTGTTGTATTCGAGTACTCACTGTCTCTCCTCGACTTATTTTATCAAGGCAACAAACACGCGAACTATTGCATTGCATGTAGCCCCGACTCACCATGTCGACATCAGAGCAAGGCAGCACTTATTTACCTGTGATACCTGCATTAAAACCCTTCTGGCAGTGGTGTGTGTAGTAAGCGCGGGTAGACGGTGGGTTGCGTTTCCGTGGCCATGTTACTGGGTGCCTCGTACTTCGATAAATCGACCTGTCTGGCTGCTGTTCTCCACGCATTCAGTAGTAGAAGAAGAGGAAGCTGATTTGTGAGCGCACGCCATGATTGGGGATATTAGAAGGAAGCCTTTTAGGTGTGTGTTTTAACACGGATAAAGAAAACGCTTTCAAGGTTTCCTCCATGAGGGCTCTACGTAGTGTGCCAATGCGATATCAAGAGTGTCAAACAATAGTCTGGTATTGGGCACCAAACGAGGATCTTATTTTGGACGACTAGTTTCACACTCTCAGTGGAAGCTTGTTTGCCAAGAAGAGCCCTCCAACGAGGAACAGTGCTAAATATGTATTATCGCACTGCCGTAGGTCTGTTGCAGAGCACTTAGCAGGTACGGGGTAAATTGTGTGTTAGGGTTTATGCGGGAATGGTTTATAAAGGAAGCATACGAACATACAAAAAAAAGTCATGAGGAAAGATCTAGAGTCAAGCGAAAACGCAAAATTCGAGTTTTTTGTCCTTTGGAATAAGGTTAACCGTGTGCATGCAGGTGAAGGTTGCCTGTAATATAAGATTTGGCGTAGATGCATTATATCATAATATCAATAGCACCACTAACTAACACGAACATCCAACCTGATTCGACATGGACAGGCAGCGCACAACGTATTCGACTTCAAGGTAAATGGGGGCAGTATACGGTATATGATGCCATACTGATTCGCGTGCAGATATAGTCACTAAGGGGATCCGTCAACCTGAATATTTCATGAAGATGTAAACACCCGGTAACACGCGCGATCGGAGTATCACAGACGAATTGCAAAGATGATTTCTGACCGAATCTTCGATCTCATAATTGTAGCGCATTTTCAATCTCTTACTATATTGTCGGTGCCTGATACATTGTGGAGACCATACCAACCTACTCGTAAGGTACTGAGAATGCATCGTATAGACCATACCAACCTAGAGGCACTTGAGTGTGTACATCATCATAATTACCTCATGCCGTATGCCAAACGAAGTAAGGTAGTTGAAGATGAAGAAAACAAACACACGTGACGTATAACACAAATGTTGTATTTTACTGGGTTGGGTTCAAGAATATGACAAATCTAATAACAGCAAATCGAACTGAATGATACCTGGTATTAATTTACACTCAACACCAAGAGTAATAGCCAAGGCCCGACAGGTGATCACCATCAACACGGAGACAACGAACATGCATTATGTGACAACAACTGAAAATTAAGCCTATTCCCAAGAGATGTATCTCTCTTAAGTTCTCCGTCGCGAGTGAAAAACATTAGAAACATTTGAAGCAAAATCCTGTGTTATTCCGCATACACTCGAAATACATGCCGCCTGTCCTTTCTTTTCTCCCCGCCTATTTTTCCTTTGAGCCGCCTTTTCTTTTTTCGAGCCACCAAGGTTTTCCTTCGAGCCGCCTATTCTCTATCGGCTCCAGACATGATGCAGACAGGTTTCCAATAATTGGCGGGACATTGATTTCAAAGACGAGTTCACCAGTAGAGGTAGCTGGGATCGAGACAAGCCGCCTGCGACAAGCCACCCTCCCCCCCGTGCAGTGTGTGCTGAATGGTGCGATTTCGCTGAAATGATGCTTCGAAACGCAGAGTTCGTAGAGTTATCATAAATAATCTGGATGTTTGCTAGGGGATACCGGTACTTCGTTAGACTTGGTCTTAGTAGGGTGCTGATAAAACTTATTTCGACCAGTCTCATCGAAGCACCCGTGTGACACTAAGAATGCACCCTCCCACCGTATACAGGAGTGTTGCTTGTCAGTTGGTGTCCTTCTTCTTGCCAATCATCGCCTCCTATTCCGTCCACGCCACAAACAAATCACCAACTATGTAAAGGACAAGCGTGGTGACTAAACCCGAAACACGTCAAGAGCCCGCAACGGTCGCCCTGGAAGGATTTCCACAACACATTCATTCACCGCTACATCGCACAGTCAGTTGACACTCCTGGAAAAACGGTTTTGCATCAACACTAAGAATGCACCCACTGTAATTTATTTTGCAGTTTTGTCCCGCTTCGTGCCATGTATTGCCTCTATTCATGTGGTCGACTGCCACAGCAAAACCCCAACTTACTGTAGGACAAGTACGGTTAACCTGAAAGCGAAACATGTCAGACACATTCCACGATAACAGAGGTTCACCACTTATTTTATGAAGCTCCTCACTCGAGGAGCTCTATACCTCAACGAAAAACAAATGTTGAGCAAACTGAAAGTGCAGTCCGATGAACAAACCTGTGGCCCATCTATACAAAAACGACGTATTGCAAAAATAGAATGACATTCCGACGATTTTGGGTTATGGAGCCCCGTCATCCAGAAAATAAAAACGCCAAAAATGATACCTCTATCGTAAAACGCGTCGTCAATCGGGCCCGGGGCGGCCGCCCTGGAGCGAGTTCCACAGCTTGTGTCTCCACTACTACACCGTCCAGATGGATGAGACTGCCGGATACTATGTTTGCGTAGCAATACACCCATCGTTCAGATTTTCATTTGCGGTGCTGCTTTTGGCGCATATTCCCTTACTACTTCGTCGATCGCCACAGCAAACGACCAACTCTCCATAGGACAAGCGTGATGAGTAAAAACCAAGCAGGTCGAGCGCCGGGGACGTTTGCCCTGAAACGAGTTCCACAGCGCGTCCACCGTTATACATGGTACAGATGATACAGCTCTGTACCGTGTTGAATATTTCCGATTGTGTTAACAACAATAATGCACCGATCGCTTTGATATCCAGATGTTGTTCTGCTTTTAGTGCACCTTATTTACATGTTTCGTCGGTTGCCACCACAAAAACACAACTCTCTAAAGGACAAGCAAGCATGGTGACTAGACTTGTGTGCGTGCAATAGAGGCACTAAACACAGTATTGCGTACATGGGCCACGGCAAACCCATAACAGCGCATGAACGCCATTGCCATGGTGGGCATTGGAAGATAGTGAGAAACCCACAACAAGCACATGCTAGGACCATGGCAGTGCCATGAAAGTCTGTCGCAGTCCAATGGCAGTGCCGTGGAGTGTGATGGTGGCCATGGCAGTGTATTAAAAAATAAAAATATCAGCAGTCTACCGTATATGACGTAGGATACCACCTTTCTCTTAGATACCACCATTCTCTGAGATACACCCTTTCTCTTAGATACCACCCCACCACAGGAATCTACCCCCGGTGATGAAAAAAGACAAACTAAAATAAAAAGACAAGTATATCACCGGAATACGTTAGATACCACCCCCCTGGGCCGATACGCCTTAAAAAAAACTTAGAAAATATCACCTCCGGGAGGTCCCACACAAAATGACTGCAGTACCGATATATTTCGGCAGCGCACATCATGGAGAACGACGACAACATCGAACAGACGCAGAGTCCTTCCGCACGGGCAGCCCATCACCGTGTGTGCAGAACGCGGCTGTAGCCCCGGAGAAGCCAGCTGCCCCGGCACGGTCTGCTGGCGCGTCTCTAGCCACGAGCGGGACCACGATCGCTTCGTTCTTCGTCCGCCCGCAAACCACCCCTGCTGCACCTGTGCCAAACGCTCCGGCAGCAACGCTAGAGGAGGAAGCCACGGCAACGCCAGCCACAACAGCCACAACAGCAAGTCCTGCGCCAGCCACAGTGTCTACGGTCCCGGCACAACTCGCTCGGGCAGCCATTTTGTCGGCGTACAGCCTGGTAACCGACTAGAAGAACCAAAAAGGGCCAATTAACGCTGCTTGCGAAATCCCCCCCTTGTTATCACCCCCCTGCTAGCTCCCTGAAAACGCCAAAATGTGCCCATGTTCGTGGCTTGCGGTATCACCCCCCTTGTTATCACCCCCCTGCGACTGGGGTGAGTGTGCCACGTACGCCAAACTTACCCAATGTACTCCTATCACCACCCGCCGTTATCTTCCCCCACTAGAAACCACCCTCGGTGGTAAATGTTGCAAAACTCCAATGAGACATGTCCATTGTCACAGCGGGACGTTATATACCACCACACCACAGGAACCCAACCCGGGTGGTAAAAAAAAAAGGCGAATTAGCTAATCCCCAGCGTGGTTTCTTACGTCAGATACGTTAGCCGGTTGAATCGCATATTCTTATTTTTGTACCGTGTTTGGTGCTTGGTGAACGCCCATGGAAGCTTCCATGGGACTATATGTATAGCATCATTGAACCGCGACGGCGCTTCCACGGGACAGGCACTTATAACATAGCAAAGCTACCAGGAGACATGCCAAGCACGAGAGACCGTGCGCTGGCGAGGGTGTAGGGCCGAGTGTTCCGCACTAAACCCTAGTAGAGTGGTGTCAGTCAAGCAAATATGCTCTTTGTCACGGGGCACACGTGCTGTTTCCTGCCATGCTACCGCTTTCCCATCATGAATGCCATGGTACTGTACCTCCATGGCACTACCTGGGACAATTTCAGAGGCATGAAGCCTGCGATGGGATGGTTTAATGGCAAACTACAGTAGTAGTATGACTGCCATGGCAGTGCCGCCGCAGTGAAATATTCACGGGACCGCCATGGAAATGTCAAATAGAAGTTGCACAGGAGGTCCCTTGGCTTGGCACTGCCATCTAACTAACTGTATCGATACTGCCGCGCCAGGGTCCCTTCATACAAACCCCATGGTATCGTACCTCCATGATGGCAACGCAATAGCAGCCACCGGCTTTCATGGCGTAGCGACGAAACTGCCATTCCTCTTTCGTGGCCTTTCGTTGACCTTAATAGCACTGCCATGGGATGCTCATGAGACTGTCACGGGACGTATGGCATTGCTATCGCGCCGCCATGGGCTTACCATGGCTCCACGGGCCTTTGTGGCGTTGTCACAGGATGACCATTAGAGTGCCATGTGACCCGCGGCATTGTCATGGCACTGCTATGGGATTGGCATGGGCCATGGCAAGCCCATGGCGGTGTCATGAACGCCCATGGCAGTGGCATTGCAAGCATTGGGATGCCATGGACACCAACTGCAGGCCCGTACCGGAGTTATGGTAGGACCACGGCAGAGCCATCAAAGCCAGTGGCAGTGTAAGGGCGTTGTAATGGTATGTTCAATACTAAAAAGCCACTTCCGGGCAGTATTGCTATTTCCATCAACACCTTTTGCGTATTGTGCTGTATAATTGGACACATTTGGACTTCCTGCTTCTTAGGAGATCCTCCTCTATTAATAGTAGATTGCCGCCTGCCCTTCAGTAGTTGGGAACACTGCACTTTTGCAACGGCTCGTAAATCACATTCCTTTTCAATCTTACGTTCCAGGTATGTACCTGTATAAAGCACGGTGGGGGGTCGAGCACTGAGCACCGAAGATGTCAGCAGACATATCATACGTGAAAAACAAAGGAAAACGCGCGCTGCCAAGGGTGCAGGACCGAGTGTTTGACCCTATTACGGGGGACCATAGTAAATAGGACCAAATATTGCTCGTAAAAATAGGGAAACATATAGGTGTTTGTCTACACCGTAGGTCCTGTTTACTACGGTCCCCCGTAATAATACAGTACAGCGGTATCATAGTAACACTTACAAAGTAGTTTGGCATCCGTCAAGGCAAGGCAAGGCAACGTTGCTGTCCGGCAAGGGGTGGAAGATGAAAGTACTGCTGTCTGTTAACTATTAATACCTGGTATTTGCTAACCATTGACTGATGGACGGCAAGCAGAAAATACTGGAGGAACCGGTGTTCGACTCCAGTTTTTGCAAATCCCTGAAAAAAAGACAAAAAAAGATACGTACGTAGACAAAACGAATTATACGATGCAACATATTAGACGTATTATATGATATTCATATATATGCTGTATACGAGATATATAAATATAGGATACCAGGGTATCATACATACCTGGCAGGAACGTCGTTCTCCTCCGCTGTTAGGAGGGTCGAAAGCCCTGACGACGTACCGGGGGCAAAAGCGAACAGATGCGGGAAGTACTAGAAGTAATTACTGTAGTAGCAGATACAAGTGCAGGCGACAAAGAATGTACGAAGGACGCAACGTCCTGCGTCATCTACCGCGTCCTGCGTCATCCTTCGCCGTGTAGGAGAAGTTAGAATAGTAGTAGTGTGAAAAAAACGAGGAGGGTCGCGCTTGTGCCCGCATCGAACGACCGTGTGTTGGGGCTTGTGTCCGCATCGAACGACCGTTTGTTGGGTTGAAATTCGGTAACAGTATGTCTCATGTCTCACCGCCACAATCAAGCAGTGGCTTGTGCTCATCAGAGTGTTGACTCTTGACCCTTTTGAGAGTTTTCCACCATAAACTCACCCTTCAACGCGGTTGTTTTATGGGCGCAGCTACTTACAACCCTAGATCTGCAGAGCTATTGCTACTACTCATGACTATACGGTTCGCGCTTACGCGCTAACAGCCTCCGGGTGAGATGGGGTCCCGACTAGCTAGTCCCGACCCAACCAGAAGCCTAGGCCCTAACATAGCCCCAAAAAGGATAAGGGGTGGGCTCAGGGTGTGGGGTGGGATTAGGGTTGGCCAATCCAAATGGAGGTGTGGTCTACCTGTGGTTGGTCCGAAAACGCCTTTCTCCCTGAAACGCTACAGACTACTACGAGTAAACCCTGATAATAGCGTGTGGCTTGCAATTTGGTGCTGCAGTTCTACGATTGCAAGGAGGTTTCGCCGTTGGTTCACCGCCACAAGCCGGGCAATCCAGCAACCATTTTCGTATTCGCGATTCACTACACTACCGATCCTCTCATATGAAACGGCCGCACAAGAAACTTACCATAGTAAATCATGGAATACGGGGAAAAAAACAAAGTTGACAGTTGTTATACTGAAGCTACTGCTGCTATAGACTAGTGCTGGACACACCGTTTTTCAAATTAGAAATCAAGGCTAAAAAAACAACATCCCGGTTTAATATCAGAGGGCCGGTACTGTTGCCCTATGATCTATGACCCAGATGCCATAACAGGTAATGGGATTGTAAACGGTGGTAGATTCCCAGCAGAACCAACATGCCTACGCATATACGGAAACCCCTCGATGACGTGTGTCTTGACGTCGAGGAGGTCCAACATGTCAGAGACCCTCGATGACGTTACCCCGACGTCGAGGGGTACAGTTCAGATCTCGAGGAGGTTCTCCCGCCACCGATAAGATCCGACAGCAAGCGGTGTCATCAAACCTGTCTCGGAGACTTTTAGGAGAATGATCACACCATCGAGAAGATCCGATACGACGCAGTACTCTCCTGCCCCCACCGGCTGAGACCCCTCCTACGACAGTTGTCTCTGTTATCTACTACTGTAGACTCTCGATGGAGTTGTCACCTCATTGGGAAGGTCCGATGCGACGAAGCACACTGACGCCCCCACAAGGCTGTGTGAGAGAGCACTTCTAAGATTGTTCCTTAATGGTCTATTCATACGCCGGGACGAGTTATGTCCCACAAAATCAGCCCGGGTCGTCTTATCGGCGGACTCCTGTGTGGGTAAGGCTGTCATAGCTGTGCTCGCCCTACCTCTCATTTTTCGTGTGCTGCGTCATATGTCCCTGGCCGAAGCCCTCACAAGGATTGCCCAAACTGAGGCTGTCTTTGACGTGAATACTCCGACTTCTACCGTTTAGGAGTCGTGGCGCTCATAACGCCCATGCGGCGATTGGAACGAGAGTCAATAACAGGATCCACTGTATTTAAGCATGACGATCCACGAACGAACACGCACTACACCGACCCCCCTGTGACCCCTGACTGCTCATACGGTTTTCTTTCTTTCTTCGTTATTATTCCTATTTTTCTTCCTTAATTGTTTTTTTCCCCTATTTATTAGGATCTATCTGTACATTATTTTATTTCCATGTGGTGGCATGGTGTAGTTTCAGGTGCGAGTCTTGAAACGTACCAGGTATCATAATACACCAGGTAAAATGTGATGACGTTTTTGTTGCGAGCGATCCGGAAATAGACCCTCATTCAGTTGACTATACGTCGACGGCTGATGTTATACCTTTTTCTTAAAAAAATGTCATAAAGAAAAGTTACGACTATACATATATCCTGTCCCCCTCAAAACGGGTTTTATAGTTTCCGGGCACATACTGATTAGCATCACCCTGTTGACCCTGTGTGGTACTAGCTAGCACTAAGGGGGGCCGCCGACCTATATATTTCATGAGGACATAGACACCAAGTAATACGCGCGATCGGAGTATCACACACAGCTTGCAAAGATGAGTTTCGACCACATTTATTTTCGATCTCACAGCCGAACAGAGCTGAAGTGTGTTTTTATTTATAACAGTAATATGTATATGTGTGGGCCTGATACGTTGCGCTGACTTCCGATTTCACTTCAATCTTGCTTGGCGGGTCAGGCGGATGTATACCTGGTATGTTATATGTTATATACCTCGAGTTGTTGACCAGCCACCACCCAACAATGAAAAATACCGACGAAAATCCTCTATACCGATGTTACTATGTCGTCTTACCCTCTGCTGCTGTCGTCGTGGTAACCCATATTTATTGGGTCACCCTGACTATCTGACAACTCTGAAGGAAAGACTTGTAGTATACTCAGGGTATACTAAAAAAAAAATATGAAAACACTCCTCCAGCTGTGAGATCGAGAATTTCGTCGAAACTCACTTCGCAAGCTGTGTGTGATACATCGATCGCGCGTTTCACGGGGTGTGTATATCCTCATGAAGGAAGATATAGGTCGGTGATCCCCCTCAGTACTAACTAGTTGTTAGTACCAGGGTCAACAGTATGATACATAGACGGTTCGTCGTTAATCAACCTGGTATTATTTCGGAAACTGTTGCGTGCAACTCGCGCTTCCAGTGCCGCGTGGCCATGGACCGTTCGGCTGCTTCCAGGACCCCCCGGTACAACTTGCCCGCCTGTTTGGCTGCATGAACCCACAGCAGTACGGTTTCGACTCTAAACGTCCGTGGGGAGTCTTCCTTAGTGCCTTCGGTCGATCGAAAAGCGGCGAGGTCGTCTCTCAGGGTTTTGACCCAGTTTTTCGGTTGCCCACGGGGGACATCGGTCTTCTCTACCGGTTATCTGCGCAAACACCATCCGACCTAGTGGGTAATCACCCCTTGTTTTTCCGTACCATTGCCCCATCGAAGAAGAGCCGCCGTTTTCGTATGGTCGTTTAGATGATCTCTCGCATTTCGTCTTCTTGAGGGCCTTGGCGTACGAGAGGTTGGTGTGGTCAGCACGACGCTGGAAGCTAAGGACTCTCCGGAGGACTTCGAGGTGCGCCGGTCGGGGCCTGTCATAGTGACTCTTGTTGAGGGTCCATGCCACACACGGTCTCAAACACCTCGGCCTTCAGCATGCGGACCTTCAGGCTGAGCGGGGCGGTTGGCCTATCGTATAGCTCAGGACCGAACCGGTTGTAACATGCCATCATGAGTCGGGCCCGTCGCTCGATCTCAACCATTAGTCAGCGTCTTCGTGGATAACGCGGCCGAGGTATACAAAGTTCATTGTATGATTATATCTCTGTCCTGCTGGTTCGGTGGTAAACGGTGGAGCCCTGGCTACAAGGCCCCGTGATTGCAGCAGCATGGTCTCCGTCTCATTTTCCGAATACGTGAAGCCTGCTGCTGCTTCGAAAACGGTCACGACGAATGTCGTCATTTTTGCAAGCCCCTCTTCCGATTTCGAAATTATGCCGGCGTGTCGTCGGCGAATAGCATACCCCACACGGCTCTCCGCACGCATGCTAACGTTTCCTCGTCTCTGTTTGCCGTATCGTCATCGAGGTGCACAAGGTTCTGCACGATGTCTTCGTCCCCGCTGAAGCGAACGAGGACAACGTGTAACGCAGAGGCGAAGAACATGTTGAACAGCAACAGCGATAGCACGCAACCCTGCCGAAGCCCCTGTGTGACGTCACACCATTCCGAATGCTCACCGTCATCCGTGCGCAAGCGAGCCGGCATGCCGTCGTGGAACAGGCGATAACTGTGAACATCTTCACTGGGACTCCGAAGCGTGGGAGCACTTCCCACAGTAGCTCTCGGTCGACAGAGTCCTTCGCTTTCTGTAGGTCAATGAAGCACATGAACAAAGGGTTTTTCTCTGTCGTCCGAGTTCTTGCAGTCGGCGCACGACGAACAGCGTATCCACTGCTGATCGCGCCGGGCGGAAGCGCACCACTACTGTTCCTCGGAGAGGATTCCGTCTTCTTCGCAGTACCTGGTAGTTGCTGAGAAGGGACGCAACGATTTTCAACAGTACCTTGCCTGCATGGGCAACAAGTGAAATCCCTCTTTAATTGTTGCAGTCAAAACAATCCTTGTTTTGATGAAGGACCTTGATGGTTGCATCTTTCCATTGCTGGGGGGTATCACTCGTTCTCCAATATGTGGCATAAATCATTGACCACCAGTCCGTATGTAGTAAATTGGATGCGACGAAAAACAAGGTTTGCACCGAGGTACAGTCGTGGCCCCGCCTTAGCGCGGTACCCTGTAGTGCGGTGCCCCATTTTAGAGCGGTGATAATACATTGTCACGACGTTGTGCTCGTCCTGTAGTCACGACGTTGTGCTCGTCCTGTAGAGTATAGTACTGTACTGTCCTGCACCATCCTGGGAAAGTGCGGGATCCCGCGGTAGTGTGATACAAGTAACGCGTTTGTTTATCGTCGTCTGCCAAGGCAGCGCACTCTCGAGGGACGACGACTTTACAGCAGTTCGTTCCGCCGGTTCATTTTTGTTGTGGTCGTCACTATGATACGTTACGACAGTTCTTACGTTCTTACAGTAGTTCTTGCTGGCACACAGCGAATATGTGTCGGTAGTCCAAAGCCGACATTTTGGCATGATCGGTATCTCCACGGAACACGACATGATGGTAGTGACTGGTGCTGGGATTGTGGCTTGTGGATGGGATGGCGTGCTTTGGCCGGCATGTACAGAATGTACGGCACGATGCCGACCAGCAAACCACCCAAGGAAAATTCTAGTAAACTGTTTTTGAGTCCTCCTCTAAATCCCAAAAATAAGAACTGGATGGAAGGGCCAACAAATATCATATTCCCCCCCTTACCGATGTTACGACTAAGTTACGACAAAATATTTATCGTGTTCCACAGCCGTCAGATTGTGTCCCCCTTAAAACGGGTATTATAGATTCCGCGCACAGATTGATTAGCATCACCCTGTTGATCCTGGTACTAGCTAGCACTGAGGGGAGCCGCCGACCTATATATTGCATGAGGACGTACACACCCAGTAATACGCGCGATCGGAGTATCTCACACAGCTTGCAAACACGAGTTTCGACCAAAACAGTTTCGATCTCACAGCGGAAGTGTATTTTCATTTTTATAATATGCGTACCACCAGGTACGCACCTGAAGTGTAACGAAACATGGAGCGGGCGACCTGTACTCATCTCATTCCGTCCCGCAATCAAGACCTTCATATTCTATTCCAGCTTCTATCTCCTCTCTGTCCTTCCATCTCCATATTCCATATCCGCATTATCTGTCAATCTCCACCTATGATATATACCTGGTAGCCCTGGGTCCCAATCCGACCAGAAGCTTAACTACTGGTAAGCCCTAACCTAGCCCTAAAGCCAGGGTGGGATCAGGGTGTGTATATAAAAATTAGATATATCACATTCCCCAGCCGTCAGATTGTGTCCCCCTCAAAACGGGTTTTAAAATTTCCGCTCACAGATTGATTTGCATCACCCTGTTGACCCTGGTACTATTAATGGTACTATTAATAGCATATAGCATTCAATATTAATAGCACTGAGGGGAGCCGCCGACCTACATATTTCATGAGGACATACGCACCCTGTAATACGAGCGATCGGAGTATCACACGCAGCTTAAACAACATGGGTTTTAACCTATAATTTCGATCTCACAGCTGCTTGAAGTGTATATTTAAACTTTGTAGTATGTAAATATTGAATAGTAATTTTAGAGGAGAAAAAAACGAGGAAAACTCTGGTGCGTCTTTCCAAAGCACAGCATCGACGCCGGCCAAAGCACAGCATTCACGCCGGCCGAATCAACTTACAGGAGTAGAGCCTTCACAAGCCACAGCAGTATCCAAGCACAGGTCACCCCGTAACGTTCGGGTTGTAGTCAGGGTTAGCGGAAACAGGGCAATAAGAAAGTTTGTGGCTGAGATGTCGCAAAAAGTAACAGTGCACACGTGGCCATTCGGCTAACCTTAAAGCGCCCTTAGCGGTAAGTCTACCTTGTGAGCCACCTCCGGAGCGACCTTGCGGGATGTATGATCATGTCACAGAGTGAATTACACG
>JBBMKB010134833.1:0-19269 GCA_037833945.1 Alaria marginata
ATAATCTTTAACAGCAACACAGCTATCTCGTTCGGTGGCCCAGGCAAGCAGTAGTGAGGGTCCACACGATCTTCGACCACGCCTTTGGTCCAACCTTCCATGCCTCGCATCATGCACTCAATATCTACGTATCTTGCACCAGAGGCGGAGAAGCTCATTGTTTGGTGCGTGTCCCACCGTGACATGCGTCCAACCCCGCTATACGTGCTGAGCCAAAAGAACGGCGTTTCGGCTTCTTGTACTTCGACCGCTGCCTTGAGTGCGCTTTCGGTGACGTTCAAATTCGCATTGCCGGCATTCATAAAAACGGCGTTGTATGACGAAAGCGGATCCATGCCGAGGTTCTTTCTCGCGCTGTTAAGATCTTTTTCGTCATCACCGCCTGAATACTTGTAGTGCAGGATGGCCCCGTTCTTGAAAAAATATTCACTTTCGTCATCGTTGCACCTGATATCAAGAGGAATAGATCATGGCGTCACCATGGGGCGAGTTTAGACAAATGCCAAAGCAGGGGGGGGGGCATTAACCGCTCGCGCGAGTGGCAGCCCTGCTTGTTTCTTTCGCCATAATCATTCTAAGAACTGCTTGATTCGCAATACACACCGCCGTCATGAAATCGTTTGTTACGGTGCGCCGGCAAAATAAACATAAATTCTAGTTTCTCGAGGTATAGCGATGTTTTCGCGATGGACTAACACACTGTCGAGGAAACAGAGGTATACCTACGTTTCGTTGCCTTGGCCTCTCCTCCAATATGACGGAGGCTACGGTAGAGGTCACTGTTTGACGCCAACGTATGTGGAGCGGACGTCGCTCGTCATCAGGGAAGGTGCTCAGTATCGTTGGAAGGCCATTTGTGTCTTACAATACCAAACACCAATCTGCTTGGGCCATAGGTTTGTCCATCGGGTTGCACTCTCGTTTCTCGTATTGTCATTTTCAAGTGGAGTACCTAGGTCCACAGATGAGGAGCCTCAGAAAATCGAATTTCTACCCGTATGATAACATGTATCGTGCGGTCACCGCCGCAGTATAGCCCGTCGCCACGAAAATGCACCAGACATCAACACGTTGGGCTCACAATAATTATAATACAAGACACGACGCATGCTACCATAAGGATATCACCTACATGGGCTAAGGCTACTGACTACACTAACGCTCCACCTCAGCCAAATTGTCAATTTGGGAACAAACGTGCAATGCGATGGCCAATACTATGACCTAGGTATACAACGAATGTCTCTGTATTGG
This sequence comes from Alaria marginata, assembly GCA_037833945.1. NCBI lineage: Eukaryota > Phaeophyceae > Laminariales > Alariaceae > Alaria > Alaria marginata. Next base: position 1,255 of record JBBMKB010134833.1, read on the forward strand.
AAAACTGTAATTTCAACGATATCCGCTAGCTTCTAAGTTGAGCAGGCCCGTCAGATAGAATAAGTTTAGTCAAATTGTGTTCTGCCCCTATCGCAGCACGCGTCACACCGTTAAGTCAGGGTACCGTGATGTCTGCCAACTCCACGATAACATGTACCCCAGGGGATGGCATACATAAACAAACGTCATATGCGAGGAAAACCTAAGTATACGACAAGGCGGGGCACTATGAACACCCGCTATGGCGATGAAGGTCACAGAGAGTTGTCCGATATCGGCAGGCCCTCAAGGTGGCAGTAATGTTTCCTTTCCACCACCAAGCCGAGATGTCACGCCTCACGTCATTTGAAAGGAAAACCTTGACGCAGGATGGGCTTCGTATTAGGGAGAGGGTATGTACTACACACACTTCAGCATAAGGGCTCCCCGAATGCTGCTTCCCAGTAAACTACATCCTGCCTTCCTTATTATACGTATACTGAATAAGTGTCCTGTCCTGTAGCGTATCAGTCACACCACCAAGCAGTTCAGCACGCGGAATCTCGTAAAACCGATACTTGCCAGGGAGGTGTTTAAGCTGGGTACCTGCAAGCGGCGCTCCCGGTAATACACCTCTCACTTAGTAGAGAACCATGCAAAGGGGTAACCATCTCCTTATCGCCAGCTGCAGAACACGCGCGGCACTGCGTGATGCCGGGGACAGTTGTATCGGCGCCAGGGGAGCCAACACGAACCCTCTTGGTGTCGATGCCACCCTCAAACATGCACACCATCGCCTCGACAACCTGACGAATCAAAGCACGAAAATAGTGGAGTGTCAGAGAAACGAACTTCGAGCCTGCGAGCCTCTTGCCAAGCCTTTCATTAGATTTCAACCATAACCATCTTATGCACTGGTGTCTACGGCGATCACAATACAGACTGGTGCAGGGTAGATTAGATATGAATGTGCAGTTTCGGTCGTCTGGATGCTTCCACTACGCTTGAATGGTGTTTGGAATGTTTCCCTCAACCTCTTAAACAAACCAGTTGCCGTCTCTGGGGGGCGTATTGTTTGCGATGTGCGAGAACACGTGGCGCTTTAGACACCGTATTCAACTCCGCAACAAAACTAAGCCGGTGTAGAATAAGCTTCGGGTAGATTATAAGATTGGTTGTTCGTCCTAATTTGATGCCTGCTATGGTAAGGGGCGCCTACGCTTTCCGAGGTCTCGCTTGAGCAGCTGTGAGGTGGAGTTTATGTTACCTTCTATATCCAAGTACGCTCGTATCAACAGCTGATGTTGTGTACCCCTTACAGTTATGATACAATGACATCTAGCCAGGTTCTTCAGCATAGGGTTAGGGTTATGATTGGGTTGGGTGAGGTTAGGTTTCGTTAGGGTTAGGGTTGCGTTGGGTTGGGTTGAGCGGATGATTGACTCGACACTACACCGAATGCCATGCCGCAGCACAGCAGTGCTTTCCGTCACAACAGTATCTCAGCCATACTGTGCCACGCTACTATAGAGCAACTATACACTACTTTTAGCTACGCTGTGCCACGCTACTACCAGTCGTACTGAGGGTTAGGGTTAGGGTTACGGTTCGGGTTAACCCAGCAACTACGTATTATCTCCGTTAGATTCCCAGTTTGACTGATGTGCCATGGTACGAGTATACAGCAGTCACACCCTCTCTGAACTACACTGTACAACGTTACGACTACTTGAAAGCAGCCACATGCCACCGCAGCCACATGCCCCCGCAGCAGCACTGCTTACCTGCTGTACTTCAACGAGCCAAAACGGATTACTTATGTGTGGTGTACTGTTGTACAGCTGCATTCAGTCATCAAACCAAGGTTGCTGTACTTCGTTCGAGTGTGCCGCAAGTCGACAGCCCTCCCGTCTGCCACACAACTACACCAGGACTTAGGGCGTGGTTTGGAATGTTGTACCAACAATGTTGTAACCAGGGATGAAGCTTGACTTGCAAATTTCCTGGTGAATAAAGCAAATTTTGGCGCCAGAAACCCTCATTTTCAAAATATTGACATGCGGTGTGCGGGGTGACATGGCATTTATAAGCGGCGTGCGCGTTTGGGCGCACGGTTCACATTTTCCTCGTGTTAATATTCTGCTGCTCCTGGGTCTCGAAGGGGGGAACAGGTGTACATGGCAACGGGGTGGGGGCCTCATGGTGTTCTGGTGCTGCTGCTGCTGCTGTCGTCGTGCGGGTCTGTTCAATTTATCTCGCAGATATATCGAAATATCGGCCTGCTGTTCCGCCTACGACCTGCGACAGCACGAGCACAACCGCAACCTGGCAAACCGTTGGCTGCACGAAAGATGCGACGAACGATCAGCTACCCAGGTGTGACATGAGCTGCCTCGTCAGGGGCTGCTGCTACCCCTACGCTTACTGTAGCCTGAGGCTGTTGTTGCACTTTCTATTGCGTTTGCAACCGCTTTCTCTGGCCTGCTGTGGCGCTCCAACCAATTGCCGTTGCTTGCTTGCTTGGATCGGCGGTCTACTGCTCATACGATACAAGTCGACTGTGCACGGACCAGAAGAACATCCACAAAAGACGTCATAGGCATGATCTCCGTTGTTTACGCTTGCTGGTCCACTACTGCTGCTGCTTGTCTGCTGCCAACAGGGACGACCCGTTGTAGGGCGTTAGTGGATCAACATGCTTAGTGGATCACATGAACAATTAATTTTGGCATATGGATCACCGGGCTAGTGGATCACAAAATATAAAATGGCTGCCGGATCACCCGCCTAGTGGATCACAAATATCAAACTGAGTTAGTACGACTTCTTACTTGGTACGACTTCGTAAAAGCAAGCTCAGTTACAGTTTGTAGCATAAACAGGCGAATTACGAGTCAGTGGTTGTAGTTGATACGATACCTTACCACAGCAGACAGTCAAATCCTAGAAATATACGGTTTGTGCCAGTTCCTACAGTATGGATTATGCAGGCAATACGCTTTTACTACCAGGTGTACAGGCCAATCAATTGTAGCTCAAGAGGTCAAATTAGTACGAGTCCGTTCAACCGTCTATTTCGCCATATGATTTGCGTTTAATTATTTGCCAGCGCATTCTATTTTGGGTGATCTACTATCCATTTTGTGATCCACTAAACGGGTGATCCAGCAGCCATTTTCAAATTTGTGATCCACTAGCCAGGTGATCCAGATGCCATAATTGTCTTTGTGATCCACTAGGTATGTTGATCCACTAACGCACTACACCGTTATGGAGGCTTCGATAATGCAATATGTCGGCGGGAGACATCGCACATGCTTACTGCAGAGACATGAGGTGCCCTGCACTCGCTCTCTTGCCCACACACGTTATCTATGGAGTCCTACCGGATGGAAAGGATCGCGGGCGCTGGAGACAGGAATTGCGGCTACTACTCGGTGTGCATTGAGCTCAGTTTCATCTCCAACAAGGTGGGAACGCTTGGTTGTACGTTACTGGCTGGAAATACATATCACACGCTGTGCCCGCTGTTGTACACTCACGTGTGGTATTGCTACTTACCTTCTATTGAGCCTAGCGTATGTGGGCATAAATACATCCTCTGTTGAAGACAGGAATGTAGTGAGTAGTAGCCTAGTACATGGATAGCCTATAGAAACATGTATGGCAACAGCGCCTATTGCCTTTCGGGTCGAACCGTACCTCTCGTATCCTCTGACTCAATTCCTCCTGTAGTTGCGGCTCGACCAACTTATTGATATCAATTTTGGGTAGGACGAACAGTGGTTGTGTCGCCACTGGATGTTGATAAACAAGGTTGATAGCTTGTACCAAGTGTTTCGATAGCAAGGCTGTCCTGCTACAACGGTTCCCTTAAAACAGAATCTCTGGGCATTGTATCTCCTGCGACCGCATGCTACCGCTGCAGCCCACTCTGTTTTCCAACTTTATCAATGAAGTCCGAGCCGTGAAGAGTGCGGTCGATAACACTCTAGTGAAAAAGCATGTCACCGTGGGTCGAGCAAGTGGCGTCCAGCAGTTGGGAGAGCAGTTCGCAGAGTTTACAGGAGGTCGTAACCCTTCACCTTCTGCAGGGTGCAAGGGAGCGCATGGCGGGTTTCGATGTCCCGGACAACTACAACAACAGGAAGCCGTTGTCTCTGTTCAGGAATGAGCTTCATCGTTAATTTCTGAAGGACTACCGATAAATGACTCTGGCCATGATGGGGGCTCTTGCTGAAGCCATGAACACTACCATCGTCGTTGGGGTTCAGCACCCAAGGTTCCCCGACACACTCGTGACTCACCGAGACGGAGAAAACAAGGTGCGTTGCTTACTCCTATTCTCCGTCATAGCAACACCCATTGAGACAAGCCTTTGTGTGTATACGACGTTAGGGGGTTAACACATGTACCCGTAACTGCATCGCCGAGATTATACACATTTCTATGCCACACAGTACTCGCGTGTCTCCAGGTTTCCGTGCCTTTTCCGTCCAGGGAAACTACTTACGCCAACCCTAACCCTGACCCTAACCATGACCCTAACCCTACAGTTGTGGCAACCCGCAGACGCCGACAGATCTAGCTGGGCTGTAGGTTCGTCCAGTCACTTCGAGCCGTCGGTTTTGCCGATTCATGAGCAAGGAGGGTGTGCGGACAAGTCCACTCCCTGTGAAGGATCTGACAACAAAATACTCGCGGAAACGGGATCTCCTGATAGACTTCATGCGGTCGGCAAAAAATTGGACGCCGACACGAAGGCGTTTCCACCGAACGAAATGCGTGCAAAGGTACCAATGCGCCGCCCAGGAAGCAACCCCGTTGTCTGTACCACAAATACGTGTCAATGTCAGTGTGTTTTCTTTTCAAGCGCATTGCAATACTGACACAGCAACAAACTGTTTGCTATGCTGGTGTACGCCATCAGGACGTTATTTGTTTTGCTATAGGCAGGCGAGGAAGAAACCACCCACGCAGGCAAGGGAGAAAGAGTATCATGCCAGCATATTTACGGAAGCCAAGACTGGGCGCTCCCATAACCGAGGTGGCGGTCAATGTAGCTTGGCGGGCCAAACACGCGAAGCGTGCGAAGGTGAGAACACTGCGTCATGCTGTGCAGACAATCTCCTTCGTCGTAATTGATATGCCCTCATCATGCATAACAAACAGACCACTGTTAACCTGTCATAGTACACGATTTCGTCCACGTTGTTCTTCTACCTTCCCCACCGTCGAGAAGAACAAAGTATCATACTATTACGATCAGCGCTAGGGCTGCCAAGGAGACGGCTGCTGGGGCTGAAGAGGTGCTTACGGCCGCCGCTGGCACGATCACCGATGACGCCGACGGTGCTAGGCTACGGTTTCTTTGCGATGCAACACGTTCCTAAACATTTGCACTAGATCCACACTCCCCTATTCACGTCAAACAGGATATGGAGGTCGAACTCGGGCACTGCCAGGCCAACGACTCCAAGCACCAGGTGGAAGCTATAGTTAAGCGGCAAGAAGTGCTCGCAGTACTTCTCGCCGGTGCCGCAACGACCAAGAATGCCGACCCTGAACAAAGTGGCGTGCCTACCTTTGAGGTTGGCGGGCACATACAAGTAAGCCAGCGTTCTTAGAGTTAGGGTTAGGCTTCCCGCTCCACTACCGACAACAATATTAACGATGCCGGGGAGAGGTTCATATAGCGTTTGGTTGCGGATACTCGAGCTGGACGCAGAGTTGAACGCAAAGCGGCCGTAGCTCTGGCTCGCAAGGCGCAGTATATCATTTTTCATTGCGGCAGGGGCTGCACCACATGGGAGTCTATAGCGAGAAAGCCCAGTGGTGTGGCCACTTCGTCAGGGAAGAGGTAATTGCGTGCCCAAACTGCGATGATCGACCCAGCACCGGCAAGCTGCTGCGTATGCTCCATGGGCCCAAGCGTATCGCATAGGCGTTCTCCTCAGCTGTTCTGGGGGGAGTTACGCACTGGGCTGTCAAGCTGAAGGAACGGTTTGCGATGGTTGATGGAACGACCGTTGGTCGCCCAGACCTTTTCTAAACGAACAATGCCACGAAGAAACCGACGACACGAAAGGCACCCTGGGGTTTCTTGGCAGCCCGTAGAGCAAGATGGGGGTGGATTGACCCAAGTAGCAGGTCCAGCCTACAGGGCACTGGCGTCGAAACATCACGAAGTTGCTCAATCGATGAGCCAACAATGAGACGGTCGTCGAGTCGGGCCACACTTTGATCCCACTGTTGTGGTTCACGCTATTACTTGCTCACACAAACCACCTCGATAATGTTCACACACAACGATCGTCGAGATAAACTATAGCGTTTACGGCGAGGTCGCCGACTCCTGGTATACATTCGAAGAACAGGGGAGGAGTAGCTTGCACGTACCCCCCTCCTTCTCTTGATCAGGAAACCTTATATTATCTCTGGATCGAGTATGACGTGTGATGGCATTGATGTACTGTAAAGATCGAACACCAATATGCCTTCCCATGTAGTTCGAATTTTTCGCTAGGAATCGGTTTGCCTCATTTCTCTGTCCGGTCGATCCGTTTGAAGCGAGATCTTCAAATCGCCTAGGCGGATGAGTGGAGGTATAAGTCAGCGGGGAAATGAAAATTTACGGCGGGCTGTGGATGGGTTGATGGGGGTTTCGTATAAGAATACGGGGTAATGTGTTTGTTTTTTTTTTGCTGTGCTCCTTGACGTTCAGATGGAACGTTAATGATATGCCGGTCCTGGCCAGACATGTCACTCAATCATAACGACCGCATAACCGTTGTCTCTCGCTATATAATTTGGTTATTTTCTGGTGATAATCTAGGGTATTCTTGGGTGTTCTGTTCAAGAACCTGTTTGCTTTGACTGGCAGATATAATAGGGATTGGAAACATACTAGATCGAAAGTATATTTTACACTTTTGGGTTTATTTGTTTTTGTGCTTTCTGTTTTTTAAATGGGATATATTATAGCTTGGGGAAAAAGGCGTGGGGTTCGAAGCGAGGATCCTGTGCAGTAACTGTCCAACCTGTCTTCATGAATAAAGTACACATTTTTAACCCGAGGAAGCAATCGTATTGGGAATTTGATGTTGAGAATTTCGAGGTACACTATTCTGGTATTGTTTCAACATTATTTATATATGTTCACAACGAAGACGTAGGGTTCTATCTCGCACGATTTCTTGGATATTGTGAGGTAATGAGATTGAGCGTTTAAAATATGGCGTTGTATTGCACGCCGACTTGTTCAGTCGCCATGACTGTCTTCGAGAAGAGTCTTGTTTTATTGAAAGCATGACATATGCTTCGTATGAAAGTAGGGTTTTTGGGGATATGGAGAAAAGTGCGCAGTACCTTCCACTCACTTTATGCTATTTTACGGAGGCTCATAATTAGTAGGACCTGGGTCATAGCCCTCTTGGAAATCGTACGAAAAACACCCACTATCACTTAGATGGACAACATATGTACTCGGGTTACGATGCGAAACGAGTTTTTGCAAAACAAAGACAAAACGTAAACGTTATCGTGTTTTTACTATGTTTTTGGCAGTTAACCTTAACCCCGCCCATCCGAGGGGAAGCCTCATCAGCAGTCGGTAACTACATAAAGTATTCGTATTTGGCGATGGATAATATATTTAACTGACCGCACCAGCCGAGCGGTGTCGAGGAAATAAAAAACAAACTACTAATATGTTTCTTGGGTGTTGAGGTTTGATATTATTTGTATACTTCCCGCGATAAATCTCAACCCGGTGCCGAGAGGAATTTTCGTCTTTATTGTACCCTCAATCGCCAAATTCTGCTCTGATATATGGAAACGATAGCTTCGAATGGCCGGTAAGACAACATGGAGATGACCAACAAATAAAAATGAAAACATAGTCAGTTGTTAACTCTGTATACCATAAAACGTACAATTCCCAATGTGCGCGTCTTTTCCTTAGCCTGGTGGCAAGGAGCATTTCGTTCCGTTTTTCTGCCCATCACCCAAATGTTTCCTGGTCATCACAAACGATAGCTTCAAATGACCGCATGGTTCACCTGACGATTTGGGAAAAACAAAAGAGGTGAGCGATTAAGAACTAGTCTACTGAGGCCATAAGGCCTGCAACGTGCGCGTCTTACCCGTATAGCCCTGCGCCAGAGCTCATTTCGTTCTGGTTTTGCTGGTGCTCAGCAAATCCTTGTATTGTTTCGACGAACAACGAGTGTAAATTAGAGCGAGAATACCGTGGCTCCGCCACATAAACAAGAAGCATAGCTGATGTATAAGTGTTGATTATGCCACAAACAATGGAGCGTACACCAGGACCAACTAAACAAGCTAACCGGAATGTACGTCAAACGAGCGTGTCCTCGTCCGCGTCCCCATCGCCCATCAACGCCAAAAACTCCCCTGAAAGCTCAAGCGCTTCCTTGGTCTCAAACCCGTCATCGTTGTCAACCTTGTATCCAGGGGTACAACCCAAGTACGACTGGGGAACCACAAGGGCGCGCATGCTGCCGCTCAGGGCGGGGTCGTTTACGACCCACTTATTATCAATTTCCTTGATTGGGTGTTCAACCAACTTCCTACAGTTCGCCGCTTTCCAACCCCCCTCCTGCTCTTCCCACGTGCTGTCTTCATACCAACCCTTCCGGACCTGTTCCCAGACCTGCGGCATGTTGCGCTGTGTTTCGAAATTAAAATTGACATATTGTTTGCCGTGCTGCCAGACCAGCTCAGTGGGCTGAGAAGGTCGGCATGTATGGCGGGGTCCAGATCAACTCCCGATTGTGCCTGTGCATGAACGACTTTACCTTCTCCATGAGTTTTTCGGGGTGACAAAGCTGGAATAATGCCCGAGTGGCCAACGCCAACTCTGCTCCTGTCACACCGTTACCAGATTTAGAGTTCGAGTTTGGGAACGATCCAGACTCTGATACCTCGAAGTTGCGGGTCACACCCTTCTCACCGCCTTTACCGTCGGACTCTTCGCGCTGCGCAGTTATGTTTCCCGCCCGATACTTGCGCAACAGAACCGTGTTATGTATTTTGGTTTTCGTTTTAGGCACCCCGACCTCAGAGTCATACCGATGGTGGTACGAAGCGTTGTCGAGGACAAGGACTATTTTCTTGTCCCCAAACACGGCTTTGAAAGCTGGCGTTAGGCGTCGCTCGAGCCACTCCATGAACTTGGTGTCTGTAGCCCTAACTCTAACCATAACGTATGGATTGTTGCAATATATTAGGGCTAGCCGTGCGTGAGACAGATGCATGTGTATTTTCAGCCGAGCGATGTAAACACTGCGTGCGGCAGTGCGGGGTGGGCAGTGATGTTGTACAGCAGTAATGAACACTTGCAAAACATATTTAACACACGTTGTTCCAAGAAGTGTGCTAATGTATACCAGTATACACCAGTGTATCGTGCGAGGGTATACATGTCCCCGATCTCTTTATCGAGTGTGTTCTTCAAAAGCTCCCGCCCACCATGTTAGTGCGCCCCCCGCACTGCTCATGGTTGCTTGCGACGTAAGTTTCTCCGTAGATCCCACTCGGTACCGCACCAAAGAGGGACCCTCTTTAATGCGGTACCGCACAGAAGCGGGATTAGTGTGGGGTCCCATTTGAGTGCGGATATCGTAGTTTGGCGACCCACCGAACTTACGTGGGACCCCTACTGTACGAGGTGTTTGAATAATTTAAGTCGCTTATCATAAAAGGTGCGATTTTATTTTGTTAGACGAAAGAAAAACAAACACTTTAAACGGCGCGGGCCGGGCTACGACAGCGGTGCCGGAAGAACAATACATTAAACAAGTGGATGGCGAGCCTTAACCTAACCCTAACTCAAGGTCTGCATGGTTCTACCCGCAGACGCATCACAACAGCTCTGTACAGCAGCATCAAGGCAGGACGTTCTTGCCCGCGTGCTCTAGTCCGCTGTACTGCTACTATTAGACATGGGCGCCGGAAGGCATTTTCGAACAACCGAAAACCGGATAGCGGGCGTTATTATACCCTAACCCTAACCCTACAAAAAACAAAAACGGTTTAACCGTTTTTCCCGGCCGGTTTCAACCGGTTAACCGAGAACCCGTAAAACCGGTATATGAGTGTGGTAAAGCATCCATAACATTGAAGACCAGGTTGAGTTTTCTTTAGGCGGCACTTTGTGGTGTACTCACAAGTTCGTGTTTGGTTCCGTTCGCAAAGAATGCATCTCTTCGCGGTGGATTTGTCAGGCGGTTTTATGTGGATCAGCTGACAAATTTCCGTATTATCGTAAAGCACGACGTCAGGTTGCTTTAAAACCACCACAACTAGAGACTCGCACAACCCATGCTCCCCAGGCTTCTCCAATGACCGTTTCGGCTACTATCGTGAGACGACTACACGCAGCAGTCGCCCTGCTTGTTTGTCCACATGACACGACTTAAACCCTCTGCTAAAATTTAAAGTATCAATCCTGCGTGCTTTAGCTGAAAGCATGTACCGGGGGAGAGAACGGAAACTTTCTGTGAAAAAGGGGCAGTTTTCAGGGTCTTGTTCGGGGTGCAGAGGGTACATATGGCCCAACAGAGGTTGCCGTCGATCGTCTTGAAGTACTTCAGACGAGTCTTTCTTGTCGCGCCATGACCGCTTGCCGGAGGCGGGACGGTAGTCTTCGGGATTGCCTGTTACAGCGGTACTCGTTTGTTCTGATTCGAGGCCGGCGCTTTTGTCCTCGTCGTCCAAATCGGGATCCGACTCAACAGAGTAGAGTTGCTCGTTTTCGCTGGTACCATCGTCGTTTGACGCATCGGCGCCGTCGACACAAACAGCCTTTTCGCTCATGTCGGGGTAGTGGCGTGTTGGATTGGCGAGATACGACGTGCTGTGCCTATTTGTTGTGTGCGTCTGAGGGGTGTGGAGGGTGCGTGGGGGGATGATTCAACGTCGATTATCTCGCACAATGAATGCTGGATCCACTTCATCTCAGGTTGTAGTCACGTTCTAGATTACCAAATAGGCGTAATTGACGTTGAATCGAACATCTTTCACGCTGTCACGTATACTACTACGCTTTTAACTGCTGCAGGCGCGTTTTAGAGTAAAGTATGTCAATTGTTTTTTTTCCGGTTTAGCCGGTTTCCGGTTAAAACCGGGGTTTAACCGGTTAACCGGTAAGCCGGATGTAAACAAATGCCAGTTCTTGTTTTGAAAAAACGAGAAATCACACACGCCTGCTGGGTTTCCAAAAGCAGCGGTTAACGGGTTGGGGTGTTTGTCCCGTGCCCATCCCTGACCACTTCGTCATTACCGGTAGTTCAGTTATTGAACCTATCTGGGGTCCCCAGCGACTCAGCTGGTAACCTCGTATACGTTCTGGCGGCTATGTTGCGCGTTCAAATCTCTGGCCGAATCTCTCCGGAGTGAAAAAATTACAATTAGCGTGGAAAGCGATACTTTATTCGTAGTCAACAAACTCGACGTAAAATGTTGACGAGGGAAAGGGACGGCTGAGCCCCTCTCGCGATAAAAATTAATGCAAGCACCGCAGGAGTAAAGGGGGAAATATATCTTCTGTGCGTACTTTCCCCCTGTGTGACCCCGGCTGGTACGTCGAAACATATGGCGCCCAGAATAAATAGGACAAACACACACACATGTTAGGCAGCTCTGCCGTTGTGAGGAGGGGGGAAGAGGAGGGGGGGGGGCTGCGTTGTGAGCCCGGGTCCGACTTAGGACGCAAGGCCCCTTATACACCGTGTTCCTACATCGCGAAATCTCTTAAAACGGGCACATATATACTGAACTCTGTTTGTTATTGATTTCAACCGTACTTACCATATCATTTCGCGAGGCGTTACGGTTAGTAGCGAGATAAATATGATACCAGGTAGATAAGTACGATAAGCACGAGGCACATTCAAGTACCAGGCTCTAAACGGAAGGAGAGGTGACAATAAATAACTACAGTAATATTACAAAATAAACAAAATTGTTCGGGAAAAGGGGAGGGGGGGGGCGTGGTTTTTAATTTGTTTTAGCGCAGCAGGAACGCCAAGAGGGTATATATAGGGCGTGTAGTCTACTTATTTAATTATTTAACTGCTTGCTAAGTTTTACTTTTTGAGGGGGGGGGGGGGTTGGCAATTAACTAACTTTAGCGCAACAGGGACATTATATAATATACCGGATATACAAGCAGAACAAATGGACAAGTGGTCCAAGTTGTTAAACAATGGGTTCTGCAGTTTACAGTAGCAACGGGAAGCGAGTCGGCGAGAAAATAAAATTGTAGACTCTTCTCGCGAGGACAACTCAGGTGCCTACGGTAGTAGTGGGGAGGGGGGAGAAGCGCCTGCTAAGTGACCCCGAATCCGAGTTACGTCTACGGAGGGAGGAGGAGAAATAAAACGTGCGAATATAATAAATGGGATGAGCAAATGTACATATTTTTATATCTCTATTAAAATGGCTTCTACCTACAGTAGTAGGGGCCCCACGTAAGCTCGGTGGGTCGCCAAATGACGATATTCCCGCACTCGAGTGGGACCCCACATTGATCCCGCACCGGACTCAAGTGGAATGAGGTTCTGCAACAGGTTTTCCCAGCACTTGAGTGGGGCCCCGCACTTAAAACAGGTACAGCACTTGAGTGGGACCCTCACAGTACTACTGATATTCGATCCCGAACAATAAGACGAACGCCTAAATCGGAAATACCTTGTACAATTGTTTACGTTGGAGAAAGGCAGGCTGATATCTTCAGAGTTCTAAAAAGGTTGTTGTCGACAAACCATAACAGGGCGCGGAGAAGCTACTGGCAAAATGGCGTAGCCCGGTTTCATGGAGTGTCAACAGACCACTCCTGCCGGAACAGATGGTCTGGTTGAGTCCGCTGACAGATCCCTCGGACTATGGTTACTCCTGACGACAAACAGTTGCTGTTACAGTTATAAACACCGACGATAAATGTTTGCTTGTTTGCTTGCTGCTGTCGGGTATATAGGAACCAGTCCTGACTAGAGGTCGGCGCCGTTTGAAAACAAAAGGCTAACCAGCGGTTCTTGGAAACCCATCAGGCGTCGGCGAGTGACCGGTGCTCAGATTTGATAACCGGAGATTTTTCGTCCCGGTTGAACTGGTTCACCGATAACCGGTATAACCGGCGTTTAAACCGGTTGAATCGGTTAACCGGCAGAACCGGCATAAAACCGGAAACACGCATATATCGTGAATATATTACTTCAACAGCAGGCCAATGACCGCCCCGAGAGTGTTTCTTCTGTTTTCGTGACGATTCCCGCATCGATATCGCCGTACAGGATCATGCCGTGCCTGTGAACGGTCGGTTGTAGCCCGGGGGGTGAGATATTCAATGCTAGGTAGATTAACATTATTGTGCTTGCCCTCCGACAATGTGCAGCATTTAGTCATGAGATGAAGCTTGTTGTGTGTCCCGCGAGAAGCGCATCGCAACTTCTTCTTGCAGTCTTATCCATGTGACGACCAATTGATCGTCGTCTATATGGCCCGCGCCTATAAATCATTGTGGTTGTATTCATCCACGCGTACCGTGGTCACCCCGTTGGTCTCGTGGTTACTCTCCAATGCTACTAGAGTTAGCTGGTCACCCCGTTGGTCTCGTGGTTACTCTCCAATGAATGCTACTAGAGTTAGCTCTGAGCCCAAATCCCACGTGGGTCTGACTTTGAGTTTTTTTGCAAAAAATAAATAAAGGAATCAACTGCTGAGAAGAGGGCGAACAGAAAGAAAACGTTATGAACCAACACTCCGTTTTTTTCATATTGAGCCATTCTGAGAGGGGGGGGGGGAGCTACGAGGAAACCGTCCCCCTCCCCAACACATTACTAGATCCTGTGTACTTTACTCCACACTTGTTCCTAGATGCAAAATTACGGGGAATTAGGGACCCCCTACCCCAAAGTGACAAACTAATTCCAATAAAACCTTGTCAACATGAATTCCTACATGAAAATTTCGGATGGTGGAGCGCCATCCCCTGTTTGAAACCGTTATAACGTGACTAAACTCTCCGCCCTACCCCCGCCCGCGCGCACCCCCTGGCGCGCTGGGACACATACAGCTGTAATTTGTGTTTCCTTGCCGGTGCCAACCTCTAGTCCTTACTATAAGTGGGCACCTTAGGGGAAAAATAATAAAAACGAAAACCAGATAACGAAGCGTTATTCTCAAAACGAAAACCGGGTGAGACCGATTTCGTTCCCCCAGTTTAAACCGGTTTTCGAGGGAAACGCCTGCATATCATCGAACAAAACGGTAACTTTGGGTCGAGTACGTGCTGTTTATGTGCATTCCGAGCCACTGGGGGCGGGCTCCCAGAGAATGAGGTGGTGCGGCACTCACCGCCACAACAACAGCACACAATTGTGCGGGGTGATGTGATTCCATGGTACAAAACAAGACATTGCCTATGTATGTAGTGAAGTTGAGGCCTGTTATTAAGAAACATCAAATTGGCGCAGGGGTTCAATGCCTAATTTGGTGTACACACACCAGCCATATTTCTTAAACTTCAGTTTATTATGTATCGGGCCCCTCTTCAACCGTTGCGTTTCTTGCAGGGACATTTGTTTTTCAAGCTTGAGTCAACTTGTGGCCCGCTGCGATGCGTCCAATTGCTGCACGCTGTGTAGTTAGCATGATGAATCAGGGCGGGAACAATAAACTGACTTGAAGGTAACACGAACGTACATAGTTCGTTTAGCGTAAGAGCTTAAATACAAAGAAAAGCGGATGGGTCCCGTTTGAAACGTTTTCAAAACATAATACGAAAAGCAACAATAAAGAACTTCCACTCTGGGCGGGGATTGTACAGTAGTCCGCGATGGTTTGTTATTTCGACGAGTCAAGGTCCCAACATATCTTACAACGTTTGGCTCGTCTGTGCACTCTGGGCTCACATCGATGGCTTCAATGGGATATATGGCCAATTTGGAACAATCTTTCCAAAAGCGTTTGCTTATGGTCACATTTATCACGGGGGAACGTAGTTAATAGGACCAAATATTGGCAGTAAAAATAGAGAAATATAGATTTCTTTGTGTCCACCGTAGGTCCTATTAACTACGTTCCCCCGTAATACTGAAAAAACACGTTTTTGGAGGTGAAGCAAATATCGTCGTGACTGCAAAGGCAGCATGCATGGATGCTGACAACGAGAAACCAAAAGTATCTCCACGCTATAGTTAAGGAATTAAGTAGAAAATGAAACAACAACAAAGTCCCGAAAGCTCGAAATCTAGACAAAATCGGCCCAAAACGTGTCAGTTTCAACAAAATGGCGAATTTATCCTGAAATACTTATGTGTTTGAATCAAAACGATTTTCCCCCTGACCTAGGGCCGGGCCTTTAAGGCATGCCTGAAACAATGCCTGAATGGCTATTTATTAAAACAGCGTGCCTGGGTTATCTCCTGCGAGGCAAGGCAAGGCGTGTTAATATAGCTAAAACGAGCAAAGAAGAAAACACCGTTAGGTGGGAACTCCCAAATTTAGGGGAGAGGGAATTAGTTTTACCACGTGTTCACGCCAAAGCCTTGTAATGAACAACATACTCAGTGCGCAGCAGACGACGGCACTAAGCGATCTGTTCGAGCTGTCTGTCATGTTGCGCCACAACCGTGGAGCTCGCCGTGGCGCCAGGGAGGACGGGGGTGCTTCGAGTGGTGGTGCTGCTGGTAGGGGTGCTAGTGCTAGCTCGTTAGAGATTGACAGCAGGTCGGAAAGTAGCTGCAGCCAGGGCAGCAAATCCGACGACGATAAGAGCGAATCCGACAACGGATATGACGGTTAAAAACGCTTCGTAGGTTTCGGTCGAGGGGTCAACGTCAACACCAGTCGTACTATTGGTCATTCGGGGACGTAAGACTACACTCTTGCTTGGGGTTCTCTGATACACAGAATCTGCACCCTCCGGCGAACGTCCGATGTAGTATGTGTAGTATTCTTGTTCCATTTATTGTGGGCGCCAGGTGGTTTTACGCACCGGCCGGGGTCACACAGGGGGAAGGTAAACACAGACGGTTTATCCCCACATTTCCTCTTGCGGTGCTTGCCGTAACGTTTGCCGCGAGAGGGGAATAGCCGTCCCTTTCTGTCGTCAACATTTAGGAAGCATTTTGTTCACTCACAGTTAAAGTATCGCGTTCTCCTGCTAATTGCGTTTTTTTCCCTCCGGATAGATTCGAACCCGCCACATAGCTGTCAGAAGGTTTACTAGGTTACCAACTGAGCCACTGGGGACGCCAGCTTACTCTAAGCAACGGGTTTTCAATGCTTTGTATGGTGCTTGCTTGTGGTTTTCGTGTCTGATTATTTAATCGATGACATCGTTGAAGGGTGATGGCCTAGAACCAACGCTGGGGTTTAACAATGTTCTCGCCCACGCATGCACACGTTGGATTTCAAGTTGTTGGTTTGTTTCTACAGTGCGAATAAAAGCTCGTTTTGTTACAGATATACCTGGTGTGCTTTTACAGAGCGTCCCGTGTTCCATGAATACCGTACGCGAGGAACCTAAAACATGTGCTCAAGTGTACCAGGGCATGATTTTCCAAGTCGTCCACCATGATAAATGGTGGCTTAATCGTACCATGGTGCTCACTAAAGGGGAAAATAATGGGGTAGATCCTGCCAGACTGCCGGTACATACCCGGGAGAGTCGAGGCTCCAAGAATAGTGCGAAGCTTTGTACACTATTCTGGAAAACATTGCTAGAGTAAAAACACGCGTACCTCAATCCTCCATCATCTTCTGTTGTGTACCCGTATATCATTTTGATTGTCCCAAACTAATATAAGGTATATGCGTAGTGCGTAGTGTGTCCCCAACAACGCAAGTGATCAGTTCTATCGGAAAAAACTCTTCGTCTCCAAAAACACAGGGCCTGAGGTGCAGTTCCAAACATGTAACAGGCATGTGTTGGGCGAGATACGCATTTATGCCTGAAACCCTGAACTACTTGAAATTAGTATGGGATGTGCCTTGGCGGGCGTAGAAGGTTTAAGGCACGTCTAAGGCATTAGTTAAGGCATTTGGCTGAACTAGATAGTCACGTTTCAGACACGTTTTCGCCGTTCAGGCATTTGCAGTTTATCGTGCCTATCTAATTTGTTTTCGCCTGCGGCGTCGCCTATCTCCATGTGCCTATATGCGTTTTTAGACTTGCCTTAAAGGGCAGGGCTACCACTGACTAGGTCGACGAGCCCAATATTTTGCCACTACCTCAGTTTAAACCGTACGCCAGGGTCTCCGTATCAAAAGCCAACACATACGACATCAAAATCCGGTTTTATGCCCGTATCACACCCAATAGGTGAAAAATGCGATCCTACATTTTTTCCCCCTGGTCGGAATCGCAAGAGCTGTCCAAATCCGTTCTTAGAACTGTCTTATGAAACACGTAACATCCATACAAAAGCGAAGAAGCAAAAAATGGTTTTCGGATATATATAGAGACAACGAACATAAAACATAAAATAAATTCCCGCAGAAAGATGCGCTTGGAGATGGGCGTTTTATTAGTAGCTCTGTATGTATTCCGATGTCCGAACCAATAACGTCCACGCGAGGAATTTGCACTTGAGTGTTTTTTCTTTGACTGGAATGTTTCAGGTATATGGACTATGTATGTATATTTTTCTACACGTCATTTTTAAAAGGGAGATACATTGTAATGGCTTATGTTTTAAACGATATTGGGTCCTTCATTAAGCATGGAGACTATCACCTGATTAAGGGTACTGCTTCGTACAACAGCGGCACCAACACCTCAACATGTATTATGTATTATGTGTTACATGGTTGTTTATTTTGAACCCGCTGCATAATTTCGAAATGCATTCTGTTTAATGGAGAGATGAATACAAAAGCAAAGGAAACTTGACGAATGCTAACACTATATATATACCAGGGCTTGTCGTGGGCCGATAGTACGGGCCGGGCCGGGCCGGGCCGCTATGAAAATGTTGACGGGCCGGGCAGGGCCGGGCCGAAACTCTT
>JBBMKB010134944.1:0-19252 GCA_037833945.1 Alaria marginata
CCACCACCACCACCACCACCACCACCACCACCACGACCACCATCACCACCATCACCATCACCAGCAGAACAAGAAAACCTCCTCACTGCGGATAGACCGCAGGCGTAAAAGAACTACACAGTTGCGGTCAGAGCTCCCCAATTTTCGAGGGAGGAGGACTTCATTTACCACGCACGCGCTTCAGAAACCGCCCGCGAGCCCCAAGACTACTACATTGCTGGTGCTGCTGTGCGAAACAAACAGACAGCAAGCAGGGCATGAGCCCGCGAACAGCAGCGCCAGCAGTCCCCCCCCCCAGAGGAGGAGCAGCCAGCATGCCCACTTCCTACACCTCCTACACCATACCCAGCGGTAGCGGTGGCGGGAAATTTGCAGCCTCATTTATCCCCTCTCCAAACGGGCTTCAGGTAGGTCTGGAGAAAACGATCGTCATCCTATGAATAGGAGATAGATAGTGGCCACAGACGGCCAAAGCAAAACTTTTCATTAAAGAGTAAAATACACTACTACTCGCACAGCTGTGAGATCGTGGATTTCATCGAAACTCATAGTTGCAAGCTGTTTGTGATACTCCGATCGCGCGTGTTATGGGGTGCGTATGTTCTCGTGAAGGATATATAGGTCGGTGACCCCCCTTAGTGCTGGCTATGATAGTACGTCCCAAGGTAATTTTATGTAATATACTAAAGAAGCGTAATGGCGCCAAAATGTTGGAGGTGTCTCAATTTAGGAGTTGGAACGGTGCTCCGTCTTGAAAGGAATGCGTGGTCAATGGTAAAATTATTACAGTAGGGCAAGCAACAAACGAGCACCCCCCCCCCTATAGTATATCTTACAAGTGGTTCTGAGTATGATATTGCTCGCCCTTCATGCGACTCGCCGAGCACCTCACGGCGCTTCGTGCCTGGTGCACGCGATGTCTGCCTGGTCGGTGAAAACCCGACGTCCTCCGTCCCGGCATTGTAGGGGTGCGAGGGTCTAGGGTCACACGACTACGGCTATGCAAGAAATGAGGACCCCGCCCCCCCCCCCCCCCCCCTTCTCCAAACGGCCCACAGGTGGGTCTGGAGTACAGCTCCCCCCCGCGTGCAGGCACCCAAAACTACCACCGGGGGGTTAGCAATGCCGCCTACGCGCCGCCATGGGGGCCTGTTACCCCCATGCTAACCCACGAGCGGGGTGGGAAAACACCTCCAACAGGGGGGGAGAAAATTTCCGTCGGTACTCGTAGTGTCTCTTCCGTGGGAGGGAGGGCGGGGAAACGGCGGTGGTCTGCTATTGGGCGGCAGGATGTACAGCGTGGCGGGGTGGTGGGTGCGACATTTGAGGGGGGCGTGGAGGACACTTTGGGGGGGCGATGGGGGGGGGAGTGGGGTTCTTCGGTAGATTTTCGGCTGCACCAGCACGTGGAGCGTTTTTTTCGGCGGGGTGGGGGGTCGATCGCTGACGCTCGGCAACTCGCGCAACTGCTGCAGGTGACTACTGTAGTTTTATGGTAGTTGCCTTGGAAGATCGGTATTTTCCTGATGGGCATGGGGTAATTGGGAGTTTGCTCGTATGACCTGGGAGGCATCT
This sequence comes from Alaria marginata, assembly GCA_037833945.1. NCBI lineage: Eukaryota > Phaeophyceae > Laminariales > Alariaceae > Alaria > Alaria marginata. Next base: position 1,576 of record JBBMKB010134944.1, read on the forward strand.
CTTAGATGGGAATCATAGGGGACAAGTGGGCTTACCCCGCTTGGCCAGCCTTTTACCTGAGCGCGTGGAAATTGGATATATATACTGCTCTCTTTTATCTTTAATCGATGAACACGCGTGAGCAACCACAAGGGCCTGCACAATAGGTTGACCAACCAGGAGATACTCTGTGTCCCCTACCCATTATTGTCACACTAAGAAGCGGTGTGGATCATATAGCACTACCCACACTACCCTAGTTAGTCGACAAGCGTTCTGCACTCGCCATACCTTTAGATATGCCACGTGCCCTGAAGAATAATAATAATAATGGGCAGGGCAAAGCCAAAATGGGTTTCGAGTATCCAAGTCACCGTGCGTAGCCCAATTTTGTACTATCGAACTTTTAAAATATATAAAAAGAGTTTATTTTTGCGTTCTTTGTATTGTTCAATCTTAAATATACCGTAAACGATATGAAATTGGTGCAAATGTAGACTATATTCTGAAGCAGACTGGTGCATATCCTCACGGCCAAACCAGAGGGGATGGGGGGGGGGTTCACGCAGTTGGTGTGTTCGGGATGGCGACTTCGTTTATGCGCCGAGCTGTGTTGATTATCCCTCGCTATGACCAACCCCGCAGGGTTTTGAATTATGCAGAAGTTTTCCCCAGCCTTACAAGCTCTCAAACCCCTCGCGTACGAGTGCCCCCTTACGGTTTCGGTTTTCGCTCCTCTGGGTTTCTTCCGCTTCCGACTGAGCTTGAGGGGCCAGAAAAAACCATCCTTACTTTATACCTGGTATATAGTTATGACGGGGGACCATAGTAAATAGGAGCTACGTTACACACTAAAACCTACACGTTTCTCTATTTTTACTACTACTTTAATAACAATAGTTGGTCCTATTTACTATGGTCCCCCGTAATTTAGAGGGGTCAGTATTGTAGGGATATAATAGCCGAGACGGCATGGAGGAGCAGGCAGCGTAATAATACAGTCATGCCAAGCGCCTCCAACCTGCCTGGATACAGGATACGCACATCGCCAACGAACAATCCGAAAGCCTGAACGCATCCCCGCTGTCCCGCTGTTGGCACTACTCTGCCATCCCACGTGACCCACCTACTGCGACAACCAGCTGGAATATCGCGACGTGATCAGACGGAGCCAGGAGGCGGAAGCGGAAGCAACATGCCTCAGAGAGCGCGTTCAGCAGGTAAGCACAAGGAAGGGTGATATTGCTTGTTTATGGGCGCGAGGAGCACGGCAGCCGCGCTGGGATTGTTGTTCGCCTCTCTGCCAACCAATTTGGTGATAACGGATATCGGTCCTATAAAAATCTGGAGTTGTGAGTGTTAAGGCGATCTTGCTTGTAGCTTCTAACGGAGAGAGAGGGCGCAGTCCGAGTTTGTCTGACTTGTCCGCTTTCGTGCGAGATCCCTCTGAGTCGTTGCTTTCTTTTGCTGTATTCCTCGTCACCAGAGAAGCCCCTCGAGCGTACTCGCGGATATCTTCAGGTCTCCTCGCCAGTTGTAATTTCGTATTGATATGCATGTACCTCTGGTACTCTTTACCGGATCCTACGACTGCTACCTCGCATAGCTGTCATGGTTCCCAACCATAGTCTGTGACATCGTAGCAATTATAGCGACCAGCATTCCCACGAGTAGAAAAAATTAGCAACACGCGTTGCAGCATAACCTCTGGACTAGGCGGCAGAACAACAGTTTAGTACTGCCGCCATACATGGAAGCCGTCAAAGGTGGGGGGGTCTGCGTGGAGAATGCCAAGGGAAAGCGTTATGCCCAACTCGCAACCGTTTTCAAAGTTTTTTTTCGAAAAACAACGCTGTCGAACGAAATCTCGAGATTTTTTTGGAGTGGTGGATTCCTCCAAGGCAATATTAGCAATCTATGTTATTCCCCCCGCTTAGTTGTCGTCTTGCGCACGTCGAAGTTGTTTTGCCATTTTTATAGCTGAAATGTATTTTGCTTATTCCTAGCATTCTAAACCTAAGCGGAACCCCACAGCACCTCTTGCCGTCAGTAACTGTCAGGGACACCACGCTTCGTATTGCTGTCCGCATCCGATGTACCTCATATGTACGGTACTGTTGTCGTCGTTCGGCCAGCCTCCCCATGCTGGGTCTGCACCGCATACCCGAAGCCGAAACATCCATCAAAAACCTGAAAAAAAAATCAGACTTATAAAAAATAAGGTGATCGTTTTCAGATTCCACAGGCCAACCGTCTGAAAGTAAGTGTGATGTGCAGATTGCATCATCGCGCGGCATTGACATACATAGATTATCACATTTCTCGCTACTGTAGTATGCTGAGTGGTGGGGTACAGAGGATGACGGCGCTGGGAGGCACAGCTTCGCATTGTACAGCTTGTTCTTATCAGTTGCTTTTTCGATGCACCATGGCTCATGAGACGGGTCAATCTCCAAGTGACTGTGTGTGGCCTCGGATCATACTAACAATGTCCCGCCGCATCTACAGGTGACCACTGTAGGATTTAAAGAACACAAATCCTGGAACAGCCACATACTCTATTAGGTCCGCAAGGACCGTTCTAGAGACCTATCTTCATATCTATAGCTAGCTACGAACATCACTCCATAACACTGGTGGGTACGTGCAACTGTCGTCAAATGAATGCGCTCGTGGACGGCATTGAAAAAAAAAGAGTTTTTGTGAGAGGTTCTTGGTCGGATGATGCGCGTGTCTCCGGGTTCACCCAGCTCACAAGGGGCCCCTGTATTATTATTATTTCTGTATTTTCCATCCGACATTGTGCAGAATGGGCTTCAGCATCGATCACTCACTACTACTAGTACAAGCCTTCCCAGAAAGGAGAAGCACACCACGTGAAAACAAAAACGGAAAGTGATGCACGAAGTCTAACTCTTTGCAGTATCTACGTCCGACCCACACTATTAATAGTGGCGTCGATCTAACCCCCTCAATTCTAAGGCGGCCGTGTAAATTATAGCGACTCGCCTCGCTCGTAACACAACAAGTTCCGACCGCTTGCTTGCCCCCCCCCTTTGGCAACAGATGGAAGCCTTTAGGCGAGATAAAGATGAGGCGGATCGGCGGTCCTGCGCGGGGATGGCGCTTGCGCATGCAGACGCCACCGTGGAACTCCAATCCCAGTTGGAGTCGGCCAATGAAGCAACCAAAAAGTCGGAGGTGGGGAAAGGCGGACTGCTTGCACTGTTGACTGGACAGATGAAACAACTCCAAAAGTGAAAAAAAAAAGTATTTATTTTTTGTGGTTATTTTGTAAGTTGAGTACTGTTCAAAAATGTCCATCTAAACGGACACAGGCTACGTTGGGGGGAGCTATCCCGATTTTCATGCCGGGCAAGCGTAACACAAAGTTCGAGGGGGGCGTATTTCGAGACATAACAAAGCACACTTGCCACCGTGGGACTCCAATCCCATCTGGAATCGGTTAACGAAGCAACCAAAAAGTCAGAGGCGAGAAGAGGTAAATTTGTTGTTGTTGTTGTTGTTGAACAAATCGTAGCACTCGTTTGGGATAGTTTTAATTTTACTGTACAGAATTTAGTAACAGGTTAAAATAAAACAACATGGGAGAAAATGTAATGCAATCTGCTCGCCTCGTTTATACATGCATCGTTGAACACCTCCGACGAGAGAAGGCCGAAAAAGACGCCCTGCGCGAAGACTTGGCCGCAAAGGAAGGAGTTATCGCGGAGCTGGAGAGGAAGGTGGCACTGCTGAGCACGTCCGCTGAGGTCACCCGCGAGCGGGAAAACCGGGTAAGAGCGAAAAACTCTGTGGCATGGTGACGCTATGATAGGGGCATTATAGCACCTACCAGGTACAACTTATCTGCAAATTATGAGGTCCCTCACTTGATGAGCTCTATTCCTTGCCCAAAAACGGACTTTGAGAAACAAGTCAAGACGCGTTCTACGATAATAGAGGTAGCACTTTTTGGTTATTTTGTTTCTGAAAAACGGTGCCCCTCAACACAAAATCGTCGGAATGTCACTTTTTTTCTGTTTTTGCAATACGAACGTTTGGTATACCTTAGGCCATGAGATATAGTCCATCGGCTTGCACTTTCAATTTTCTCAAAATCGGTTTTTGGGTGGGGACAAGACCTCCTCATGTCAGGAGCCTTAGAAACAAAAGGGTGTTATAATACTGATCAAAGTAGCATGTGTTTTAAGGTAGATAATTCGCGCATATGGATCCTTTCTAAAAACGATAGGCATATAAACAAGGCGGTTAGCCTCTCGTTCGAGAGTCGTGTTGCGTGCCTATATACCCTGCGGTTCCGTACCGCCAAAGTGAGACGAAAGCGTCGGTAGTTCTCTGCGAAATAACACATGCTTCCGTACCGGAGGGATGTATCTAACTCCTTTGAGGCTCCACCAACACTCTGAATTTGAGACGAAGCAAAAAGTGGAACCCGATGAGCAGCACCATGGCCTAGGTATATAACGCATCGGATTAAAAAACACAACTAAACTAATGTTGGCGCTATGTATGATATTATTCGTCAGACCCGACCAGTCCATCCAATAGAGAGGCATAAGCCTGGTCCAAAACGAAAATAGATTTGCCTCAAGAAAATGCTCATGAACGTGAGTGAGTCGAGTCAGAATGATGTCTAGATCTACGGGTTGTAGATTTGAAGATAGTAGATAATAATAAAACAGGGGAGTTCGATGTAGATGTGGAGGGGGATGGGTGGAATCATTTAATACGTAAATGACTTGGGATTAGTGTGAATTAATTATTTTTGATGTTTGGGGGAGACGATATAGAGCCCATGTAAGTTGCTAGTCTAATTGAAGAGCCCGGTCCGTCAGAAACATTTTGGCGACAAACAGTTATTAATAATAAATAGTACTGTATACCCCTGACTGTATACCCCTGTCGTCGCACGCGTCGAAGGCAGAAACGCCTGCTTACAATATGTACACTTAATATCGCGCACAGATCAGATCCCCCAGTTCATGATCTAGAGCTATCGGGGCAGAGGTATCCCAGATTGATACAATCTCCACGATTTACGAGTATAGATCGTGTTTGGTGGGTGGGATCTGTGTGCTGGCTCAGCTCTTGCGCGCATGTGTGCCTTGTGGGATCCTGTACGATACGGATCTCTTTACGCAAAAATATCCAAACGGCTAAATACAGGATCAATGATAATAGGTTATCTAGATCGCGATCTGTCCGATGTGTTAACCTGAGCACTCGACAAGACCGCGTGTGCCACACGATGAGTTCCTTTTTTCTGGGAATGTTTGTAAACTATCGGCGTTTAAGTTGCGCAGCGCATTGCCGGATGACAAATAATAACAATATTTCACACGTCGGACAGATGATCTATAGATCATCTATACATCATATATCCCCACTTGATGATCTATATAGTTCAGGGAAGATCTGTACGGTCTAGCTCATGTTACCGAGTGGGAACCGTACGACCTGCGTGATCTATTATAACAAACGTTTCCAGAGTTGGATCTGTGTTCTCTATACACAGGTCATGCACAACATCTCCTAACGGCAGATACAGGATCTGTGATACTATAGATGATCTAGATGATCTAGATCGTGATCTGTCTGAGGTGTGGAATATTAATAACTTGTCTCCCTGAAAGCCGCAACCGAGAGGCCGATCGATGTCCAGGCCGCGCAGTGTTCGAGAGGAGGTACCAAAAGATGGAACCACAGACGCTAACTTTCACCGCGCTGTCCTGACCGTTTTTTTTCTATCGCAAAACTTATCCCATACTTGTTCCAAGTAATCTTCCCCCGAAAATACACGCACATTTTTAAAGGGGAGTTGTTGCTACCACTGTGTAAAAAAAAGAACGAACAGGAAACCCGTTCCCCTTTCTGTTGATGCTGGTAACCCTCAACGTGAATATTTTTTAACACCCTCAACATGATTAACGCTTAGCACTCCTTGTCTGCATCGCGCCCCTTTCTCCCTGACCAATCTGGACTGGGTTGGATTAGGCGGCCACGGAGAAGCGACATGAACGGCAAGACGCGGATAAGGTACGTACGGAGAGCCTTGTTTTTTTGTTTGCTGCGGCGATTTCAATGCGACCACGAAGGCTGCCGGCGAGCGACCACTACAGTGCGCGACATGTGTTAAGAATTTGGCAGTTCAGAATTTCAGGCTGAGTTTTTATGTAATTTAAGAATTTACAGCTTATCATAGCATTTGTGCCCAGCAAGGACGCCACTCTAAATCCTATATAATAGCCTTTAAGAGCCTGTGCTCAACGTTGATATCACAATAAGCCGCGAGCCTTAGCCAAACGAGGAGATTCTTAACTGCTGTCGCGTACTGTACCATTCGAGGAAGAAATATTTAGTTGGCGCTCCCCTCGCTGCCCAAACCCCGATGGAGCGAGTGCTCTGGACTCGTTCTACGATAGACCACCCACAAAACCAGCGATTTCTTTAACAAACGTTTCATGGCTGCCCGACACGAGGAAGGATGCTATGAAAAATAAATCTTCATATATTTTCTTGTTTTAGAAAGGACTACCAAACGATGACGTCGGGGTGACCAGGGGCACCGTTTTTCAGGAGATAGTGTACGGAGCTGGTTTCAAAACCGGCAATTTCGTTAAAGAAGTTTGGGGGGGTCTATCGTAGAACGAGGCTCTGTCGCCCGTCAGCCTCTTTATCCCTTATCGGACACAGGCAGCCATAGCGACAAAAAACGGGGCTACGGTTGGGGGGTTACTTTTTTTTGTTTTCCTCTTTTGGCAATGGCTACGGGTCACTCGCACGAGTGACCCCCGTGTTTCTTTGCAGTCTTAAGATTTTATGCCGTTTATAAGAAAAGGTGGAAGTGCACACCAGTATATCATCCCACGGCTTAGGAATAAACGAATACTCGAAAAATAAATAATATTCTAAAGATATTGGGGTGGTTTTTCTGGAGTCATCCCACGGTAGGGGTGCAGCAATAAGTCCCTGAGCTCCTGACATGAGGAGGTTAATATCTCACGCGAAACATGACGTTTCCAAGATTTTCGTTCGCGCAACCCGATCAACATGTCTACCCGCTAGTCCTAAAATATATGCACTCGTAAAATGATCATACCAACCGGTGTGATAGTTCCTCACTTGAGGAGCTCCACCGGTCAGACACGTTTGAACCCAAAACGTGCAACCCTTACCGTGGGATGACTCTCTGACCCTAAAGTTATTGGGACCCGCAGACACGACGATTTTCCTAACGTGCAAACACGTCTTGTCCCGGGGCAGAGACATTTGGTGGCGCAGGAGGCGTACGACGCGGTTCTCCGAGGGTGGGAAGGGGGGAGCAACGCTGCCGCCGGCAGCAGGGGGGCTCAAGCCGTTGCCGCGGAAGGTATGTGCATGCATGCGTTCGTGCGTGCCTCTCTTCCGGGTCGTCGGTAGCACGAGTAGCTCGCCCTTTATCGTGCACCAGGGCCGTATCGTCTCCCTCGAAGGGAAAAGTTACTTCACGTCTTGACTTGAATTCGAATTAATTAATACGTTTTTCACCATCACAGTACATATTCATACTATTGCGGGTGGCCATAGTAAACAGGACCAAATATTTTTAGTAAAAACAGGGAAATATATAGGTTTTTGTTCGTATCGTAGGTTCTGCTTACTATGGTCTCCCGTAATACCTCATTATTTTAACTCTTTTATAGCTTGGGTTTTGTCGTTTCGCAGTTTTTCCCGCGGGTGAGCACTGTTTATCCCTCGTCCTTGATTCTATCTCCACAGAAGAGGTGGGGGTCCTTTCTGCGATGGCGACTATTGTACCTCGCTGTCACGTATTCTACTGGGAACTATTTTTCGGTAGAGTCGATCCGGACGCGTTCCCCTCGCCCCCCTGAGGGCAATATCGGAACGCCTCCTTAGACCAAGCCTTCGCCTTGGATACGACCGGCAAGCAAGCGAGTTGACGCTCGCGAATCCCGGAAGCGTGGATTTCAGGCCCACCGCAACGTAAATTAATTGAGACTATAAGTTCAGGAAAGTGCTGTCGTCGCGGGACGGATCCTTTTACCAACTGCTCATTCGTTTCAGCTTAAAAAAAGGCCACGGTATGGAGGTACCTCAACTATCGCAACGTGATAAACCAATCGATATCGGCGTATTTCGCGAAACACTAAAGTACAAAAGCTTAAGACTTACTAGGTACTAAATAAATAGGGTAGGTATCATAGTTGCGCGAGTAATCCGGAGCCGCAGAAAGAAAGGGTTCCGAACGTACTCTTTCTACCGTGTACGAAGCCTTGGTATTCAGCCACTCGCGCCTAATTCTACAAGCGACATGGTGTTGCCTCCAACACTTTCCATGATTGAGCGTCGTACTTTATCGTTTTCGCTTTGTGAACCGTCCAACACCACTTTGCAGTGCGACCCCCACCCTTTTGCTTTCCGCTCCTCCACCCCCCCACCCCCCGCCCCCCTGCTACTTGTCCAACCAGATACCTGAACCTCAAATCAAGTACCTGAATCTCTTGTCCTCTTTCCTCTCCTCTCTTTCTTATCCTCTTCTCCCTCTTCCTGTCCCCTCTTTCTTGTCTGTCCATGCAGTGGCAAGTGGCGCGCCGCCGGTGCAATACCGAACGGCAACGAGTTCAGCGGAAGAACTGCCCAGGGGGAGCGCAAGCCTGCACACGTCGGACTGGCGGCACCAGGCAGCGACCTACAGTCAGGATACACCCAATACCCAACCTGCATCTCCGGTAGCCATCAAGTCTTCAGGGGACAGGGTTATTCGTCCAAATACATCGCAAGGACGGGGTCCGTTTGTGCCGAAATACCCATCGGTACAGGAACGCGATGTGGTTTCAAGGTCGGTATCGGCATCAGTGTCGGCATCCGAGGCACGTTCGGAATTCCGGTCCGGATCAAGGTTCGAGTCTGCATCGGGATCGGAGCTCGGGTTTCCAGCCGAACGAATTTCCAGGCCAGCGTCCGTGCCTCACTCACGGGCGCTTCCCACGTTCACTAAACCCGCATCAGGTGTCGGTGTCGATCGACGCGTTCCAGAACGCCATGGAAACGACCGCAGTACTGTGAACGACGTCAGCCGCAGGAGGTCGCCGGAACCCGCGCGTACAAACGAAAACGGAAGAAACATCAGGGAAAGAAGCGAGAGCAGTCGCGCCATCACCAGCACCAGTGGCAGCAACACTGTGACATCTGCAACTGGCAGAAATGATACCAGTGCGGACGACCCCGGCCGACATCGCGGGGGGCATCGACCCCACGTCGACCTCTCTACTGCAAACAATCATGGACGAAACAAGACAACCATTGAGAGCAGTCGTACCACCTCCGACCGCGTGGTGTCGTCCAGGACTGGCAGCAATGAGACCAGCCCAGACGATTCCGGATGGCATCGGGGGGCGTATCGACGCGACGTCGATCGCGTACCCACGAACGAACACGGACGAAACACGCCAAGAACCCGCACCAGCACGGGCAGCTTTGTGTCATCTCCAGCTGGCAGAAATGGGCCCGTCGCGAACGAATCCGGCCGACATCGCGGGACGCATCGATATAACGTCGACCCTTTACCTAAAAACGAAAACGGACGAAGCAGGCCAAGAACCGAGAGCAGTCGCACCAGCACGGTCAGTTTTGTGTCATCACCTCGAACTGGCAGGCATGACCCCATCGCGGACGACTCCGGCCGACATCGCGGGGTGTATCGATACAGCGTGGACTCCGCACTTCCAAACGAACACGGACGAGACAGGGCAATAACCGAGAGCAGTCGCACCAGCACAGGCAGTTTTGTGTCATCACCTCCAACTGCGAGAAATGAGCCCAGCGCGGACGTCTCCGGGCAACACCGCGGGGTGCATCGGTACAGCGCCGATATTGCGCCTTCAAATGAGCACGGAAGGAGCAGGGCAAGAACCGAGAGCAGTCGCACCAGCACTGGCAGTATTGTGTCATCTCCAACAAGCAGAACCGAGACCAGCGCGGACGACTCCGTCCAACATCGCGGGGTGGACCATTCTTTCAGCGGCAAAAACAGCACGGTACAAGCGGCTACGATGGCAGGCGGTCTCCAGAGCTCGAAAGGCTCTCAGCAGATGGCGGGATTTGATAGCGCTCTGAAGCATACGTCATCGCAACGGAACGAGCCACATAATGAGATTTCATCGCAGCGACGGTACGCCCCGACACAGGAAAGGTTATCGTTAGGCAGCTATGATGCCTTGGGAGCTGACGGCGTTGACCTCGAGCGACAACTCTTGCTGGAGGTAGACAATCGCCGGAGAAGCGTCGAAGGCGCGGAGGAGGGAGGGCAGGGGGGGGGCATGCGGATTGGAATGGCAGGCGAGAGACGACCGAGCACACCAGGGGAGATCCTGCTCGATGCTGTAAGCCAACCCAGGGAGGGAGTAGCAGTGACTGCTACCCCAGAGAACGTCGCGGCTGCGGCGAAGGCGGCAGTGAAGGCTTTCGGCTCGAACGAAATTCTTTTCGAATCGTCGTCATCTCATTCCCAGCAACAACACCAGCAGCAGGAGCAGCAGCAACACGAGCAGCAGCCGCGACAACTGCAGCAGCAGCAGCAGCAGCAGCCACAACACTTCCAATCATCGCTGTCGAGCCTGTCTTGGATGACCAACATGGAAGAGCACAGCTTCAAGGGTCGGGCGTCACCTTTGTTTGCAAGTTCCGTCGAACTCGCCTCCGGGGACAACAGCAACCCACCGTCGCGCTTACCTTCACGGGGGTCAAAAAGCGGGGTAGCACCGAATGCGGGGTTGGGCTCTTCAGGCGGCCAACAATTTGCTGGCGAAGGCATGCCCCGCGAATCCAGCTTCATCCGCATCCCCAATTCGGGGTTTTCAGGTCTTATTCATGGGCTTGCGCCAACGACGGGCTCGTATTCCAGTGCTGGGCCGATCTCTGTCTCCGTGACTAAATCAAGTCTCGGCTCTGCCTCCGGTTCACGGGCAGGGTCTTTGCGGAGTTCTAGGTCGGGTTCTGAACCCTCTCATAGGTCAGGCACAGTGCCAGCAAATCCGTCAGATCTACCGTTGGGCTTTAGACCAGATTCCCTATCGGAGTCTCAGTCAGCGTCTCGATCGGATTCTCGATCAGAGTTTCAGTCGGGCGTTCAGTCAGAGTCTCAATCGGACTGTCGAGTAGATGTTCGAGCAACTTCTAGATCAGGTTCCAAATCAGATTCTAGATCAGGTTGCCAAGCAGATAGACCAGGATCTCGACCAAGCTTCGGATCAATTTCTGTTCTCAGTAGTCCCTCCGGTTCTCGGACAGATTCTCATTCCCGTTCTAATTCGGACTCTCGGTCAGATTCTCGTTCCGGTCTGACCAACAGATCGCGTTCTCAGTCCGGTTCTCGGTCTGTCTCTCGGTCTGATCCACGGTCCGGTTCTAGATCGAACTCTCGAAAAAGTTCTCGCTCGGGTTCGCGATCAGGTCCTCGTTCAGGTTCTATCAGTAGGTCGGGTACTCAGTCAGGTTCTCAGTCAGGTTCTTCATCTGGTTCTCCGTCTGATCCTCTGTCCGGTTTTCGATCTGAGTCTCGAAAAGGTTCTGAGTTTGGTTCTGGTTCGGGTTCTCAGTCAGGTTCTCGAGCTGGCTCTCTGTCGAATCCTCTACCCGGCTCTCGATCTGGTTCTCGGAAAGGTTCTTGCTTGGATTCTCGATCAGGTTCTCGATCAGGCTCTGTTGGTAAGTTGGGTTCTCACTCAGGATTGCGATCTCGTTCAAAGTCTGGTTCTCGATCTGATTCCGATATAGGTTCTCACTCAGGTTCTCAATCAGGTCCTCAAGCAGATGTGGCCAGTAAGTCGGGTTCTCAGCGGGACCTTAGATCTAGTTTTAGGTCTGATCTTCTATCCGGTTCTCAATCTGGCTCCAGAAAAGGTTCTCGCTCGGGTTCTCGGCCAGGTTCTCGATCAGGCCCTATGAATAGGTCGGGTGGCTCTGGGTCTGGTTCTGGATCTTGTTCTAAATCTGGTTCTGGATCTGGTTCCGGATATGGTTCACGGTCTGGCTCTCAGTCTGGTTCTCGGTCTGGCTCTCCTAGAGGTTCTCGCTCGGATTATCGATCACGTTCTCAATCAAGCGTGACCAATAGGTCGAATTCACAGTCGGATGGTAAGTCTGTTCTTTATTTTGGTTCTCGATCTAATTCTCGATCTGAGTCCCGAACAGTTTCCCGCTTGGGTTCTCGATCGGATTTTCGATCAAAATCTGAAAATAGGTCGGGTTCTGGATCTGGTTCCGGATCAGGTTCAGGATCTGACCCTCGGTCCGGTTCTCCGTCTAGTCAGCGGTCTGGTTCTCGGTCTGATTCCGTTAGAGGTTCTCGCTTAGGTTCTCGTTCAGGTTCTACACCAGGTGTAACCAATAGGTCGGGTTCACAGTCAGATCTTATATCTGGTTCTCGATCTGGTCTTCTGTCCGATGCTCGATCAGATTCCCAAAAAGGGTCTCGCTCGGGTTCTCGGTCAGGTTTTCGATCAGGCTTTATTGATAGGTCAGGTTCTCATTCTGTTCCTGGATCTGGTTCCGGATCTGGATCCGGAGCTGGTTCTCGGTCTGGTTCTCGGTTTGGTTCTCCTAGAGGTTCTCGTTTGGGTTCTCGATCACGCTCTCAATCAGGCGTGACCAAGAGGTCGGGTTCTCTGTCGGGTGGTAGGTCTGGTTCTCGGTCTGGTCCTCTCTCCGATTCTCGATCAGATTCCCGAAACGGTTCTCGCTCGGGTTCTCGGCCAGGTTCTCGATCAGGCTCTATTGATAGGTCGGGTTCTCAGTCTAGATCCGGTTCTGATTCTGGTTCCGGATCTGATTCTCGGTCTGATTCTCGGGCTGATTCTCGGTCTGGTCTTCGGTCTGGTTCTCGCCTGGATTATCGATCACGTTCTCAATCAGGCGTGACCAATAGGTCCGGTTCTCAGTTGGGTGGTAGGTCTGGTTCTCTGGCTGGTTCTCAACCTAATTCTCGATCTGAGTCTCGAATAGTTTCTCGCGTGGGTTCACGATCGGATTATCGATCAGGATCTGGTTCCGGATCTGGTTCTCGGCCTGGCTCTCGGTCCGGTTCTCGGTCACGTTCTCAGTCAGACGTGACCAATAGGTCGGGTTCTCGGTCGCGTGGTAGGTCTGGTTCTCCGTCTGGTTCTCAACCTAATGCTCGATCTGAGTCTCGAATAGATCCCCTCTTGGGTCCAAGATCGGATTATCGACCAGGATCTGAGAATAGACCTGGTTCTGGATCTGGTTCTGGATCTGGTTCCGGATCTAGTTCCGGATCTGGTTCCGGGTCTGGTTCTCGCTCTGGTTCTCGATCCGGCTCTCGGTCACGTTCTCAATCAGGCGTGACCAATAGGTCGTGTTCTCAGTCGGGTGGTAGGTCTGGTTCTCCGTCTGATTCTCAACCTACTTTTCGATCTGAGCCCCCAATAGATTTCGGCTTGGGTTCAAGATCAGATGTTCTATCAGGATCTGCAAATAGGTCTGGTTCTGGTTCTGGTTCTGGTTCTGGATCTGGTTCAAAATCTGGCTCTGGTTCTGGTTCTGGCTCTGGATCTGGTTCAAAATCTGGCTCTGGATCTGGTTCCGGATCTGGTTCCGGACCTGGTTTCAGATCTGGTTTTGGATCAGGTTCCGGATCTGGTTCCGGATCTGGTTCTGGATCTGGTTCTCGGTCTGGTTCTCAGTCAGGTGTATCTTCAGGTTCAGGTTCCAAGTCAGTCGTTTCGCATGGCACAGGGCTCACGCCTGTGGCGGGATCAAGGAATGCCGGAAGCAGAAGATCCTCGTCCAGGGGTATGAGCCCAGCACCAGGGTCGGGGTCGGTATCAGTGGCTCTTTCGTCGCCTGGATCAGCTCCTCCTGAGAACGCTATCGACGGCGACTCGGAATTTCATTCTCTGTCGGAAAGCCCAACGATGTCCCCTTCTCGGAGGTCGCGGGAGGTCGGGGGCGATCGGTCGGCAGCCTCGTTTTGTTCGACACCGTCGAGTATAACATGGGTAACCGGAAACACCATCGACCAGTCTGAGCACTCACTGCAGCACGGCGGAGGTGAGGAGGAGGGATCGGTTGTTTCGCCATCATCGTCGTCATCGGCGTCGTCGCGCGCGGCGACGGTGGTGGCGGCGGTGACGGCTGCTGCACAGCAGTCAGAGTCACGGCTCGAACGGGGGCAACTATCGGCCCCAGAAGATTACCGACGACCCACTGCCCAACTTGAGCCCATGCTGCGCCTTGGAAGTAGCAGCGGCAGCAGTGGCAGAAGCAATGACAGCAAGAGCAGCAGCGGCAGTAGCAAGAGCAGAAAAAGTGGCGACAACAGCAAAAAAAGCGGAAGTAAACGCATCAGTAGCGGCAGCGTAGTAGAGTCGGCGTCGTCGAAATCCGCGTCGGCAGGCTCCCACCCCGGCAGTGGCTCGGACTCAGTCTCATCGCGAGCCGAGAATGACCACATTGTCTCTACTGTTGCTGTCACGGAGGGTGGTGCAACTGGAGGACAACCGGAAGAGATTCTGCCATCACGGCGGTCACAGTCGAGAACATCGTCGACGGCTTCTTCTCGCCAGGGGAGGGGGGAGCGGGGTGTAACAGATGATGGGACTTCTACAGCTGCGCGTGGGATCGGCGAAGAGCAGTCTTCGGTTGCTGAACGCGAGTCGCGGTATTCCGGTTCTACGAACAGCAGGTCGTCGTCTGGAAGCTCGTCCCGCTCACGTTCGCAGGATGACGACGATGGACGGCAGTCAGGCGAATCCCATCCTGGTGGACGTGCCGACAATCAGGAGTCAAACCGACCGCCTTCGACCTCGTCCGCGTCTGAAGCCTTGTCCAACCGCCAGTCGGAGGGGGGGCACAGAGAGGGTGCGACAACCGCTCGTCGTTTGCAAGACCCTACGAGCTCAAGGTCAAGCGGGAGCAGTGAGCCAGATATACAAGAACAACACCGGCTGCGGGAAAGTGCCGACGGCAGTGTGCGGTCGGCGGCGCTTGATCATAGCGCCGCTGCCAGACAAGAATCAAGGAATGATTCTCGAACGTACAACAGTCGGGGTGAATATCATGCCTCCGGGCAATCGAGGAGTTCGCGAACGAACAGCGGCAGCGAAACAAGCGCCGGCTCTTCTGCGTCAAGTGGAAACGGTGGGCCGCGCGCGCGCTCGGCATCGGGCGGGACTTTGGGCAGGCCTCGCTCTGTTGGAAGAGCCAGCAGATCCAACTCTAGCTATTATAGCGGGGCGTCAGACACCCAAACAAACGGGCGCGAAGCACTCCCACCGGCACCGGTAGGGTTTTCTGCAGGCCGCGCACCCGAAAGGACGGGGTCGGATATGGGCGGCTCGGCAGAGATTAGTCGAAGTCAGTTAGGGTCGAGGTTTGAGACGGGAGCGGCGCCGCCGCCGCCGCCCCCGCAGTTAGGGCCAAGGTGTGAGACGGGAGGGGTGGCGGCAGCGGCGGCGGTGGTGGCGGCGGCATTACCCACTCACCCCCGCGAAATAATATCTTCTAGCGACGCGAACGGACGCGTGCGCGTCCGAGAGGAAGGAAAATCGCGGTCGACCTCCGGTTCTAGATCGGGTTCTGTCTCCTCGGGATCGCAGAGAAACGTAAGGCAAAGGCGTGCGGATGGGGAAGTGCCTTCGGCAACAGGGGGTGGGGGCGGTGGTAGTGGATCTGGGTCTAGGACGGGATCTTCGCAGTCTGGTTCGTCGAGGCCAGGAGACGGTCAACATCGATGACAGTAAAGTTCCACTGGGTCAAATTCAGTGAAGGGCGTGTACTCCGTATAGGTGTATATACGAGAGAGAGCTCGTAGGCCTACGTGCTTACTTTCGATTCCGACTAATAATAGTATCGTTGTCATGGCGTTGTTCGACCGTTGTTAAAACATTCCCGTGTATTTTGTTAAGTCCCGGCCAAGAGGCGGACGACACACGTTGCCTCGTCACCGCCTCTTAATGTGCGTGGCCGAATCGACGCCGATAAGTTTTCTACCAGGTGTGGTGCATCGCCGAAAGGAGCTATTATTTGTCATTGAAAATGCCTTTTCCATGTACTGAAACCAAGTATTTTTTCCCACGCTTTCTCCCTTGAGTAACGGAAAGCTTGCTCACTATTATAGAGTAAGTTCGTACGAGTTCGTATACAGTATCACCGTCGTATCCTGCTGTATCGTCTGTGAAAAGGAAATTCAGCAGCAGAGAGCGAAACCCAGTTTGGGACCGGAGCATGTTTGTTTCTTGCTGGCTTCCAAGAGGTCGAAGAGGACACACCTACTGTGAGCCCGCTTCTGGCCTGCGGGACTCGGTGCGCTCATTCGCCATCTTACGAGAGCTATCGTGGCCGCCGCTGGGTGGGGCTAAGGCCAGACGGACGAGGAACACAAACCAAGCACTTACTCTTATAAACGGAAGAATCAATCACGAACAATCTACCTGGGGAGCACGCACGCCAGGCGATCCAACACGCCAGGATTTTTTCTCGTTGGACAGGTGTATAGCGTCGACGATTCGATTCGGGGCCTTTTCATATGCTGAAACCAAGTAACTCTTTCCACGCCTTTTCACTTGAATGGCGAAAACGCTTAAATCACTTGGGTGAACGAGACGTTAGAAACGAGAAAGCTTAATTACTTGGGTAACGAGAACAGTTTGCGGGTCTTGGCAGCAGAGACCCAGAGCAAACTCTAGGGAATATCCCATCGGATTATGTAGCGGGGTGGGCGTAGAATTTGATACCATAATCGGTTTTTGGGTGAGGCATAGGGCTGCTTGGGTGGGGAGCCTCATTAAAAAAAGGTGCGTCCCTACCGTAGCTAGAAACGGGTCTCTCATCAGCCGGCGATCAGTGGTGTCGCCGGATGCGAGTAGGAATCATCGCCAGGGTTCTTTCTCACTGCCATTTTTTTTCAGCGTAGGTTCCGGTTGACGTCTCCTCCTAAAATCAAGACGTTTTCTAGTCAGTAGTCGATAACGGTGATGGTGATGTGTTCTCAACATAAATACACACCAGGTAAAATATGATGACGCTTTTGTTGCGGGCGATCCGGAAATAAACCTCAGTTAGTTGACTATACGTCGACGGCTGATGTTATACCTTTTTCTTCATTAGCTCGTTTCCCTGAAACCTAGCCCGTGGGCACAAAAAACAGGCTAAGAAGCGTCTTGTCGTCCAGCCGGACGAGAAACAATGGCAAAATAATAAGCAGAACTGGCACCGCTCATGCCTCGCAACCGCGCACACCTGAAGCAGCGGAACTTCCGAGCCCTCTACAATGCCTTTTCGTGCGTGTGCTCAAACTCGCCGCCCCCTCCCCTTCCATCTCTTGCGTTGAAATAGCGCGAAAAAAACGCGACGAACCGGCCTGCGACGCCGCCAATAGCTACCTCCGCGGACGCCCCTCAATTATGCCCGACAAAAGGCTACCTCTACAGAAGCGGTCAGGCAACTGTGTTTTCTCCGCTGCTGCCAGCAGGATCTTTTGACAGCGACAAAAAAAACACCACCACAACCATAGCGGCGTTATCCCCACCCCTCCGTAACACCGAGGGCAACAACAAGACAAGGCAGCCTAATCCAGGCCCTGTCTTCCTTCCACCACGCCAACCTCCCGCACCCCCCCCCCTCCCCCAACTGCCTCCGTGCCCGCCTAACCACGGAG
>JBBMKB010135055.1:0-19242 GCA_037833945.1 Alaria marginata
ATGATGAGCGCGGGCCTGCGCGGCATGCGACGGCACGTTTATCTCCCGTGTGGGCCCCACCCCCCAGACCCACGTCAAAATCCGGGGCCGAAACGCCCCAGGGCGGCAAATCTCGCGGAACCACAATAATCAGCGGCCTACTATTAGTACGACAACGATGAGAACGGCAACGGTGGCGGTGGCGGCGGCGGCGGCGACGACGACGACGACGACGACAACATTCAGTTTTTCATGTACAGATGGTGGAAGGGTGGAAGCACCACTATTTTTTTCTCCAACGTCGTATATACATGTCATAGTTCGGGAGAAAATTGCGAGCAAATACGTACGGATCCCTAATTTTACACGGCGGCGCCAAAAAAGCAGGACCCCTGTCGAGACGGCTGAAGCCTTTTCTAAATTATCTTAATGGTGAGTGAGTGTGGTGTTGCCTCAGTCGATCTGATCGAATTCTCAGAAATTTCCATCAACGCACACAAGTTGACGACATTTACGAACGATTGCGTGTTTCTAATTTTCACGGCGCCAAAATATCAGGACCCCTTTCGAGATGGGTGAAGCCTTTTGTACTTCATTAGTCCAAACGGTGAGTGGTGTTTCGACCGTCGATCTGATCGAAGTATCAGAGTTTTCCTCGAAGGAACACAAGTTTACGGCAGCTATAAATATCCTTCTGCGCGAGTACCTACTGGCTGTAGCGACAGCTAGAGGCTTATTTGCAGCGCCGTAACGTGTCAGAGGCACATCCGCGAAATAGAAAATGGGGACGGCGCTGAAACGTGCTGAGCGTCACGAGGTCCGACGACACCAAACTGTGAAGGTACAAGGTAGTAAGGTCCTAGGGACCGACTGTTGTGATGTACAGGGTGCCTCTGGCTCTGCTCTGATCACCCACACAAACGTGCTTGACAGGTTTACTAAGTGTTGTATTCTTGTATTAGTTTCTTGCGTGCCGGATGCCTTCTGATCGAAAGGGCCCGGTTCATCCTCATCAAGGCAGGCAATAACGCGTGCCAGGTATAATGAGGGGACATTTGCTACAAATCATAACGCTGCAACGAAGAAGAGGGGATACCATAACACTAGCCCATCCTGAAGGGACGTATATGCAGATGCATATACAGAAAAAATTGGAAGGAACTAAACTCATCCGAATAGTTCGGAGAAAAGATCGAAGATACGGCGTTTCACAACCCACACCTACACCTCTAACTTGCAAGTCATAAGCCGACTAAAAGCGCGCAATATTAAATTAGAGAACAAACGTACCGGTACACGAAAGAAGGCATAAGAGCAAAGCTGATCAAACGTGTACAACGTTAACCAGAAACAAAAGTCCGAACACACCGGTACGCGAAAGGAGGGAAAAAAAGGAAAACCGACAAAACGGCTGCGAAGCGAATCAGACAACGAAGTCCGAACATACCGGTATGCGAAAGGGGGCAAAATAACAAGCTAGAACACGCAAAGCTAAAAGCGACGAACAATACTTGACAGAGCGGTGTCGCTCAGATAAGTAGTAGCACTATGAGCTATGGCTAGTCAAGAAAAACACTGTTTGGCGACTTAAGATCCTGAAAAAACGCTAAAACCCAATCCCCGATCCACGGCAAAGGCGCGAAACACCTCGAGCAAGGAGAAAAAAACGAAGAAAAGGGGGCAAGGTGGTTGGCACGTACTTAAGCCACTCTAATAGTGAAAATAGGAACAGAAAATCCCGGCGCAGAACAACGGCCAAGATTCGGTCGCGCGATCCAGAGGACGGAACTGACGCATGTGGCGCTTCGGCCTACACTGAGCGCGCAAGAATTGACCCTAAAACATACCAGGGTAAAAATAGCAGACATCGTCACGGCCTATGCAATAACGCGCGGAAAGGCGGGACGGGACGCAAACAGGCCGACCTTTTTGTAAGAAACAGAACTCAGCGAACGGTCGTTGGGGGACGAAGTCTATCATTTCAACGGTGTTGTACATGCTAAAGCAAGAACAGAAGGGGACGAACAAGATCTTACGAAGTGAACAACAAGGCGCTCCGGACATTTCCGACTTGAGGCAGCCGATTTCCATGAAACGAGGAAAAGGCACAGCCTGAGAAATCACGAAAACAAACAAACAAACACAACACTCCCAAGTAACAGAGCCACAGACCCACAACACCGTAGAACCACAAAACCGCAAAAATTGTGATGGCAAACAGAGTCTCGTTGACTACACCAAAGAGACGAGCGCTAAAATCAAGGTCAGCTACGGGGACGAGTCCAGGTCGCCGAAGACGACTATTTTCGTCCCGCGAGACTCGTCGGCGTTGCACACAATGATACCACGCATGAGGAAGCTTCCTTGATGTACCTGTATGCATAAAAAGCCGCGAACGGCTCCGAGAGTCGTATTATACCGGGCATGAGACCGCGCGAGCTTATTCGGCCCGGGGTCATTCGGAAAGTGAAACTACGTACTGTCCAGGAATTGAAGCATGCACGGAAAAATTTCCGAGCCACCAAAGATGATCTTGGCCCATGTACCAGAAGTAAGCGTAAACGGGCAGAATGGTGCCGCTGAACCGGCGACTCCAAACTTAACAGTTGACGTAGCTGTAACGAAGAGACAGAATACCGGTGCCCTTGTCGCGAGCGAGCTCGCGTTGAGCGGCACCGACGCGCATGCGGTGCTACACCCGATTCGTGTGTCGGAATCGCGGGGGCGCGCCGAGCCAACAGTAAAAGATGTGCTGGTCAGAGCGAAGGAGGTCCAGTTCGCGTTCCTAGGACGGCCGTAGAAGATCTTTCTAGTGTGTTTCGTAGAAAACAACGATGATTCCGTCCCGGCCTCGCGCGGACCGGTGGCAGGAAATCTTGTCGGCCTCTAAGCGCTTGACGGGCACGAAGACGTCGCGTTCGGTGACGTGCTAAGGGAAGACTTGATAGTGTAGTTGTTAAAGACATACCAGGTATTGCATTACCTCAGCTGGCAGGTATCGCGGGAAGTCGTCGGTGTAGATAAGGACTTGCTCGAGGGCGTCGGAGGGCGTTAAATCTCGATGCCTCACGCGAGCAACGGTGAGAGCGTGTTGTTCACGCACCAGGTCGTACGAACGCCGTTGGCGTTTGGCTTCGAGATGCAGTTTTCCAGGTGGTCGCGGGTAAGCTCTGGTGTACTCGAGCATTAAAGTGCTCAAATATGGTGAAGGGGAGGCGAGGGGGGCGATTCATGTGCATCTCGTTGGGGGCCAATCCGGCGGCGGCGCTGGCGGAGTTGTTGTAAGCGAATTCCACGAACGGCAAGCGTACGTCCCATTCGTTCTACCTTTTTTTGACGACCGTCCCGAGCATCTG
The DNA here is from genome assembly GCA_037833945.1 of Alaria marginata. Classification (NCBI taxonomy): domain Eukaryota; class Phaeophyceae; order Laminariales; family Alariaceae; genus Alaria; species Alaria marginata. The sequence continues at coordinate 3,336 of JBBMKB010135055.1, forward strand.
AGCCATGGTGTGGTTCACTCGCTTGATGCCAACGTTGCCGTCAGGGATGGCAAGCGCTTGTCGCACATTTTTCGTACGCCTAGCAGCTTGTGCACAGCGAGCGACAGCTTGGAGCATAATTGGATACCGTTGTCGGCGAGGAGGATGACCGAACACTCCCATAGAGGGGTGCATTTGATAACCAAGACGTCGGAGGTACCCTCAGCTGTGAATTCCGCGGCAGAAACGGCGTACATGTCGGCGCGCCGGCTGAACCGATCCGTGAAGAGGAGAATTTAGGTGTTCCGTCGAGGTGTGACTAGGAGGGGACCGAAGCAGTAGACGCGCACCGCGACACCAGGGCCAAACGGCAAGGGGAACAAGAGACTGTGCAAGCGCACCGTCTGTCGCGAAGACTTGCGCACCCGGCACTGTAGGCAACCACAAGGCCAACACCGCGTGCAAATGTTTGTCCCTGTCGACCAGTGAAAGCGTTCGAGTATAGAAAGTGTACGAGCGACGCCGAGGTGGTAGGACACGTTAGCGTGGCATGCTTGCATAATCCACGGTCGCATGAGCAGCGGGACATATACTCGCACGGGCTCGTCATTTAAGAAGTAGGCCGCACGCCCGCCAGGCTCGTTAAGACGAGTCGGGGCGGGGGGCGCCATCTTCCGCACGAGTAAGAGGAGTCCATTGTCACCTACGTAGAGATGTCCTTTGTCGGCGGCCAAAGAGCGCACTTCTGACAACGGAGGCCGTTTTCGAGACGGAAGACGAAGGAGGAACTCGTCTGGTGGAACCGAGGGACTTCCTGGGAGGAGGTACCGGATGGCCGCATCACATACCGGTTCGGTGCGTTGTTTCCGCGCTCAGCCGGTGTGCGAGTATCGCTGAACAGACTCGAGGAACTCGAGTTTTGCCGATGCGGGTATCTCGGGGAGAGCGGCTGGAGTGCGGGCGCTCAAAGGTGCATCGAGGGGGAGTACACCGACCGAACGTGGAGCGGGGTTGACCGCAGTTTTGAACGTGCTGGAGCGGTGCAGTAGGAACTGGGCCGATGGGGCGCGAAGGAGGCGAGGTGTTCCGAAGGGTGCGCGGCTTTCGCGCCGGAGGATTGGTCGTGAGACGGACGGTGGATTGTGGTCCGAGCGATGGAAACCCCAATCTATGCCAGCTTAAGGCTGGTGGCCGGCGGCCTCTTGGCGGCGTCGTGTCCTAGACGAAATTAACCCCGACGGGAGAAGAGGCGGCAGAACCGTCTGAGAAGGTGAAGGCAACAGAGATGGAGTCGCGGGCGCAACCGAGCATGAGCACGATTTGCCCCGGCGACACGAGAGGATAAATGAGACGCAGCAGGGAGCGACTGAGGACTTGAATCATTAGTACGCCGGGCTGAGTCTGTGTGGACAGCGAAAGCGAAAATAATACCGGTACCTCCTAACGCAGCTTTATCGAGGACGACTGTTGCTGAGGCAGAAGTCGTTACCGAACGAAATCGCTGTCCTTGTGTAGTGGAGGGGCAGGCTCCTTGGAAATAGGGATTTGACCGAGGTCGACGCCTCCAGCTAAAGTTGTCAAAGGTGCAACAAGTACTGCCAACACGGGAGCGGCGATAGAATCACTGGCCCATGCGTTAAAAATAAACGTAAAATTGGTGCGTTGTGGAGTGAAGTGAGGGGGGGCACAGGCAGCGATTTCTCCAGACGAAGAGTCGAGGTCGTCAACCCTCATTCGTGACCCGTGTTTTCGAAAAACGTTAAAAAAAGTGTGGGGAGAGCGGGAGCCCACCGAAGCCTGAACTCCGTGTCGGGCGGCGCCAGCCAACCCAAGTTCATACGCATGGCGAAGGGTCCGCCAAGAGGTAGGTCGTGAGAGCGGATGAGAAATACGCGTTGCTCGTCGGACGGAGTTAAACTGCTGCGACCGCTGCGGTTGAGCTCCGTCGCTGGCAGTGGCAGGCGGGAGAGAAAATATGCGTTCCCGTTGACACTGCCTTTGCGAGATTCGATGGTGTGCTTGCATGCGGTAAGTAATTACATCCACCGCTATACGCGTGGAATGTGTTCGGTGATCTTGTCGAGGCTTTCGAGCGCCTTGTGATCTGACAAAAACGGAAAGTGGTCGCTTATAGATAAGGCGCTTGATGCTCCAGATGATACATCCCGCTTCCAGATAAAGTGAAGTCCGGTGGCGCTCAGATTCGATGGTAGCGCGGTTGATGGACACGATCAGGCGGATGGTCTGGTCGTCTTGCTCTTGTTCGGAGGTGGCGCCGAAGCCGGCCACACTGGCATCACCGTAGACGAGAAAAAGACGGCAGCTGAACGTGGCGGACAGAGATCGTCGACAACTCGGTAAGGGGTTCCCGCCCGATGGCCTCCATGGCGGCAGTAAAGACAAGCGTGACGCCTTGTTTGAGGAGAGAGGTGAGCGCGTGTATCCACCCCGCCAGATCGCGTAAGAACTTCCTGTAACAACCGATACCACCCGCGACGGGACGTAGCGTATTGGTGTCGTCCGGCATGAACATTTTCTTGAAAACTTCCGCCTTGAGGATATTGGGCTTGACGCCGGTGGAGAGATGGTATGATCGAGGAAATCTGCAGCAGTCGCTCCGATGGCAGCCTTCGAGGGAGAAACTTGAGGTTGTGTTTCCGCAAGCGCTGGAAAGGTCCTTCATGTTAAGTATGTGAGCGGAGGGGTCAGCGTCGAACCAATGACGTCGTCGAGGTAGGCGGCGACGCGATCGAGACCCTTGACGACTTCGTTGATGACCTTGACGAACCCCCCCGGAGCCACGCTGCTTCCTTGTGGAAAAACTAGCCACTCTAGCAGATGCGTGGGCGTGCAGAATACTGTGAGAGATATCGTGTCTTTGGGCACCGCTTTCTGATGGAAATAAGAGACGAGGTCGAAGAGATAGACTATTCGTCTGGTGCCGAGATTGTGGAGGACCTCATCGACCCGAGGAATGGGGAGCTGGCCAAAGATGCTGAGTTTGTTCAGCTTCTTGCAGTTGACCGTGATACTAGTGGCACCGGATTTCTTTGGTATGCCGACAACAGGGCTCGCCCATGGCAACGTGGAGTGCGGAATTACTGTAGGTCTGCCGCGAAAAAAATATCTAGGACCGCGTCAATTTTGTTGGCGGTCGGGGGTTAATGCGGTCTGGGCGTGACGTAACCGGAGAGCTGTTTGGCAGGACCGAACTCTCGAAAGGGAGTAGGGGGCACAAGCTAAAGTCGGTTGAGGAGGTGGTCAACACGTCGGGGAACTCTGCCAGGATACCGATCAATTGGGTGATCACGGTCGGATTCCAACCAGAACCATTCAAGTCAAAAGCGATTTCTCGCATGCGAGGCGGCAGGCGGTCCCATACATCCAAAAATGCTCGTACGCCGGCCGGCGCTCAAACGCTCGTGTAGGTTAGGTAAAGAGGAGCAGTCGTTGGGCGGCGACGAGGAGGCCGCAGATTCCTCGCGTGGCGGCGCGATTTTTTCCACAAACTGGTGAACGAACGGGCCCTGGTACTGTGGCGGAGGACGAGGTGGATCCGCATCCTCTGAAGGAGTGGTAACTGGGCCTGGGACGGAGAAGCGGCGCGTGCCTGCGTCCCCAGAAAGTGGGACCGGAGCTTTAGTGTCGGTCAACACGGCTCCAAGAGGCACGTGTAGCAGAGGGCTGGAGGAAGTGCCGAGCAAGGCGCCTGGTTCCAACTCCGCGACGCCGGTTAACGGGATCCACTGGTGGTCATGGTCGACAAGATGATCCTCACTCGAAAACTCGACGGCAGAATCCAGCATGTCGACGAGGTAGCAATCGGCAAGGGCTAGGGCCCCGTTTCTGCGGACTAGGGCGACATCTACAAGTTGATGGTCGCGAGAAGGCGAAATGCCGATGCTGCCCGCGTAAAGTGGGCGAAAACCGCCGGGAGAAGCCAAAAATCAGGAACAAAGGCCGCAGCGCCGTTTAGTCCTGGGAGCGATAGCGTAGGGTATCCAAATACACGGTTATCGCCCGGACGAGGAGGCAGCGTACGGTAGGGGCGGTCCTGGAACCGCATCCAGCTGTCCCGTCGGAGTAGAACAACGCGTTTAATAGCTTCGGACGGGACGACGCATGCCCTAACGACGAGAAATGCGGTCGGCTGATCGTTGTGGGATAACTGCACGCTCAAGCGCACGGTGGCGGAGGTCCGGAGTGGTGAGGACTTGCCAAAAACCAGAACCACGACCGGGACGGAGCCTGACGTTTGCAGACTCCGGAAGCCGCACCTGTAATTTCCATGCTCTCCAAGGCGCGGATGTTGATGAAAGTCTATGACGAGCCCGTATTTAAGAGGGCAACACAGCTGAACTGTGCGGCAACGGGGCCGCTGTGGATATTGACTTTGGCGGCGAATAAAGAGCTGTCCATCGCTACTACCGAAGCAACAAGACAAGGTCCTTGCTCAGCGAGCATAGGTGGGTGCTGACCGGAGTGATGGGCGGCTAGAATCACTGTGAGGACGTTGCCGCCGTGATCCGGAGGCACGTTTGGTGAAAACTGGGATACCCTGACGATGAGGAGGCCTCTGAATTGTCGCTAGGACACAGTCGCTGTCGCGTGGAAGGGCCAGCTTCGAAGATGCAATCTCGATTCTGTGGGGCACCCGGAAGAGGAGACACGTATTGGGCACGCGTTGATAGCGGCGCGCCATCGCGGAAGAGACGTCGCACGGTTTGTCGAGCCTTGCCCAAGAATTTTGAGTCGCGCCACAGAGACGGCTGTCGTGCAGACGGATCGTCAGACCTATACCCCAAATGAGATCGCAAGGACCAGCTTCCGCGAGAATCGTGTCGGCGGTATCCAGCAGATGTGATCGCATGCCTGAATTTTGGGCAAACTTGGCGTAGGAGCCGACATGCACGATAGTTTTCCACTCGCGTTCCCACACGGCGATATCGAAATTACAGACTCCTCGTCAATATTGCTTGTGCAGACGAAGATCGGAGACGCGCATGATGTGCTGTGGTGTCTGTTGGTCCCTGAAGAGAAAACTCTTTTCCGCGGCGAAAACCTGTTTTCCGAAGCGAAAACCTGTTTTCCGCAACAATAAGAGATGCCTGCGACGGTGAAACTGGCAGGCGTTGATTGCGAAAAGAAAAAGGAGGACTGCCAGAAGAACACAATGCTGTACGTGCATTACTCCTGACTAGCCTCGAACGCGGCAGCATCCATCGTCGCGTGAGAATGGGCGAAAGGTGCATGTTACACCCCCCCGCATAGGCGGCTAGGGGTTTATCTCGTTATGGGAGACTGATCCCAACCTGCCTCTAGCCTCGCCGAGTCCTCATCCTCGGGACCTCGACTGGAGGCGCATTTTCCTAAACTGGTTGTGTTTGTAGTCCCTGGTACTATACGGGGGAGGGCCAGGGCGCTTCCGGCCGGCCCACCTTGACTGGGGGGGCGAGACATCCGTCATATAGACGGTGGAATTTTAAGTGGGTCAACACAAAATGGCGTTGTCAGCATTTCCTGGGCGGCGTGTGGGGTCTGCTATTTCAGATCACGTCGTCGCAGCTCGTCAAGGCAAGGGGGCGCACGATTGGGCGCCAAGCACGTAGCATCAGTTGAGCCTTGTGGGAGACACCCGTCCTCCACCGGCTCATTGGCCACCAGGGGGTTGCCGGGGGCCGAAAAATAATCACTCGCTTCGCGACAGTCAAGACGAACGCCGGAATCGGCATTCATATTTTTTTTGTCGATGGTGTGCAGCGGGAGATTGCGGCCGGCCTTGCGGCTTGCGGGAGGACCACAAGCGGAGCGCCCTTGATAATATCGATGGTCCAGTATTCTCGTACCCGCACCTCAAGGCGACCGTTACAGCCTGGAAGTCACACAAGTGGACGTCGTGGAAAATAAAAATATATATGAGGTCGTGGAAGACGCCGTGAGTTGTTAAGACCACGGTCATCTTCGCGGGGACCAGGAGAGTTGCGTATACCTGGTTATCGTGGTGAAATCCCTACAGTCGCACCTATGTGACCGTCTTTGCGGGGGCCAAGAACGATAAGCATACCCGGTTACCGTGGTGGTTCCACGATCTTCCCCGTGCGATCGTCCTCGCGGGGACCAGGAGTGATTGGCATACCCGATACCCGCGGGAGGAACCCTTCGGTCATACTCATGCGACTAGCTTCGCGAGGACCAGGAGAGATACGCACTCCTGGTTTCCGCGATGATGGGCCTACGGTTGCAGCCCTGCAACCAGCTTCGCTGGGACCAGGAGCAACACGCATACCTGGGTTGCCGTGGCGACGGGCCTACGGTTGCAGCCCCGCAACCGCCTTCTGGAGCGATAAGCACACCTGGCTCCCGCTGCGAAGAGGCTACGGTCGTAGTCCTGTAACCGTCTTCGCTGAGACCAGGGGCGATACTCAAACCCGTGTCCTGCGGTGAAAAGTCTACGGTTTCAGCCCTGCAACCGTCTTCGCTGGGAACAGGAGAGATACTAAAATACCCGTTTCCCGCGGTGCAGAGGCTGCGGTTGCACCGTGTTTACTGGGACCAGGAGCGATACGTAGACCTGGTTACGGCGGCAACCAACCTACGGTCGCAGCGATTCAACCGTTTTCGCGGGGATCAGGAGCGATACGAATACCTGGTTCCGGTGGTAACCAACCCACGGATGCAGCGATGCAACCGTCTTCGCGGGGACCAGGACCGATTTGCATATCTGGTTCCGGCGGTGATGGATCGTACAGAACGGAAGCGTGATGCTTCGTCATTCAGCGATGATGAGCCAACAGGTGCGTTACGAACCCGAATGCTGGTGGAAGCGCTTGTTTCGTTTCCCAAACAATGCTTTCGACGAAAGTACGCCTTGATGAGTGTGCGGTTGGTAGCCTTCGTGATGTCGTCCTTCGGTAGCGAGGGAGTGATCGACGCAAGCGGTAGCGCCGACGCCCCATACGAGGGCGAAGGGGAAATTTAAAGGAATTTAAAGGTCGATGGCACGATGCCAAGCCTGAGCCCGGCGATCAGTGCTGGCCGCGCCTTATCTTGGGGGGGGGCGGTTCGGACGGTGGCCACCTCGTTTTCGGCGTTCACCAGTTGTTGACGGAGGTCCTTCTCCCTGTTTGCTTTCAGGGCGGATCTTTCGTCGCCCGACACGAGTAGGACACCAACTTCCGTGCGGCAGCATCGAGCAATCTCCGATGACCAACACCGGCTTCCTCCTTCGTCTTGCAGACTAATGGGGATAGCAACAACGTGTCGACCACATAATTTCGGGTATCGGGATCCAAGGCGGCCCATGCCGCATCTGTGAACGATTGAAGGCACTACAGAGACGGGAGGAGGGTCGAGACCTTCTCTGGCCGCGATGGTCGAAGTTACGGTTGCTGCAGCCTGGAAGACCTTTTCGTCGGAGTGTTCGAAGGTTGTGCCCCCCGCCCACCATGATGGATTAAGCACAGACACCGGTATGTGGGTGTCAGGGTCCAGGAGGTATGCCCCGAGCCCGTGGTACATCGCCTGAGGCTGCTACACCAAATCTCAGTGTTCGATGGATTGTCCACCATCGGTAAACCCCACGTAGTCCGGATACGTTGACCTAAGCGGTTCACTCTTCACGCGGAAATGTAGCGCCACGCATCGGGGATGCAGCGTCGCACGAGCCCAGTAGACGAAGCTACGGGTACGTCGGTCGAAACAATTCGGCGCGCACAGTAGAAGAATCTTCATCCCCCGAAACATATTCAGCGTGTACGATAAAAAAAATCTACGTGACTCGGAAATTATTCATGAGACCTAGTATATATACTCGTAGGCGCTTGTCGCCCAGTGGGTAGTCCGGCACCTGAGGGGGGTGAGAGGGCTGTGGGAACTGCGGGGGTGACGCTGCACCCGGCGCCGTTGAGGAGCCTGGTGATCCACGACCGCCTTGGCTTTCCGAGACGCCGACTGGCCGGCCGGGGCCTTGACCTCCGCCCGTTGAGCCACCTAATTTGTTTTCGAGCAAGTCCAACTTGCTGGAGGTAGCCTGCTTGACGACGTAGCTTTCGTCATCCGGTGCTGTTGCGGTCGCCACATCCGCCCGATTATTTTACGGCTGAATATGCTTTGGCGCTGTCTTGGTCGGTGGTTTCCGCCTTTAGACAGGCTATAGGGGTGGCAGCCACGCTTGCGGCCATCGCTGTCCAATAACTCGGAGGCAGAGCGGCCGAAGCCACATCTGAAAACGAATCGTGGTAGATCCAGGGTTGACCGGCAGGGCAGAGTGATCGCCTGCCGTTGACGGAGATCCGAGGTCGTCGACAGCCTCTGTCCCGAGAAGAAGTGAATCCCCGGCTGGAGCCCCCAAGGCGATGAAGTGAAGCCCCCCCTGCAAGTGCCAAGGAGCCAAGTGAAGCCCCCGCTGCAAGTTGCGAGGATGGCCGCAGAACCGAATCGCCGAGCCCCATACTAAGGAGCAAATTGGAGTCGCGGTGCGCGGAAGCAACCGGTCGCAGAACCGAATCGCTGGGCACCAAAATAAGGGGAATAAGGGTACAAAAACTGGATTTGCGGCGCACGGAAGCAACCGGTCGCAGAACCGAATAACTGAGCTCCAAAATATGGAGGCGTATTGGTTATGCAGCGCTATCTACTAGACCACCCAGTCACAGTGACGGGGTGGTCTATTAATAGTGGAGAGTCCTGTATAACAGGCACAACAAATACGTTGGAGTTCATCGAGTCGGCTTCGTAGCATCGATCTTCGAGGAACCCACCTTGCCACGGATTATCGTATCTAGGAACACACTACCATGACCAGTCACAGTTCTCCAGCGCGCACGCTCGAAAATGATACACACTGGTACCACAGGTAAGAAATCAGGGGGATTCGAACCCACGACACAACTTTGTTGGTTTTACGGCACTATCCACTTGACCACACAGTCACTGTTGCATAACCAACGGGACGAGCATTCGACTCGCAGTGCACGGAAGCAAACGGACGCAGAAGAACCGCATCGGAAGCAACCGGTTGCAGAACCGAATCGACGAGCCCCAAAATAAGGGGGTGCAAATTCGATCCACGGTGCACGGAAACAAACGCACGCAGAATCGGGGGTTGTGTCAAACGGTCTATGAACACTGGAAGACACATCATGTTGGAATCGGATCTCAAAGAGAGGCTGTTGGACATAACTGTATGGATGAGCGTATATCCTTATTCGTGCGCGCGGTGTTTGCTCCGAATATAATATTCTAGAATAAATACTTGTGCAGTGTGCAGTGCAGATGCAGGTGCGTGCAGATCCAGATTCGAGACCAGCCGTATGCATGGGCGAGACGATATCGTATGTACGATGTCGAATACCTGGTAAAAACAAAGCAGGCTCTGAATCTGGGAGGATATTTATCACCCATGACATGTGAATTGTAAGAAGGAACTGTGGGAAGCAGCGTAGTTGTATCGCTGTACAGTATACATGCGGCGTGACGATGCACGCATGAACGTGCTCGTACCAGAGTTGGTGATGTGCTGGCCATCTTGTTCGTGCCAAGCCGTAATCATGGGGGGGGTGGCAGCAGATTCGGGATCATCCATGATTTAGATGCTGTGGATCGGCACCGACGATGGATTCGAACGGCCGTTACGCTCCCGAGGGGGGCGAAGCCTACGGAGGCACTTCCTCTGGCGCCTGGGTTGATAAAAAGCAGCGATACAGGCCCGGGCTGGCTATTAATAGTGAGCGTCAGCTGAGATGTTGCCTGCGGATCAAACAGGCTGTCCTGTCCTACGCTGTTTGCCGTTGATATTTTATCACTTTATCATGGGAGGATGCTACGGTATGCAGAGAGGCCAAACGAAGAATCAAACAAAAATGAGTTGGAGCCCTCGACGCCCTGCATGATGCACAGATAATACACAAAACGGCGAGATACAGAATATGGAAGCAGCGCCCCGACAGTGTCTGTGTCTATGTCCCATCCCGGTCACAACCCCTGGTCGAGTTGGCAAGCGTGTGCCTCGTGTTGGGTGTAAAGGCCTTTCCACCCTACGCCGGCTGTTTGAGATTTCTTGCCATGCATGCTGGCACAAAATTCAACACGACTTTGACCGCTCTATCGCAGGATCGCGAGCGACCATCGAACCCTGAAGCAGGCTCGCCCCACACTCTGGCTATCTCTCACCATGACTCTCTCGGAGGGCTTGACCGGCTGTGACAGGCTTGCATCGCCGGTTGTGTTAGCAAGGGTATCAATGGGAAGAACAGCCTCTTGAGTCTCGAGCTTCAGGCGGAGAGGTGAATCTTGAAATGTCTGGTTTCGGAAAGAAAGATCGAGAATCTTCAAAATCCTGCCCAAAATCGATAAAAACATGATCAAAATGTCAAAATCGATAAAAATACACCGACTTGGACGGAAAAATAAGCGCCGTATTAATATAGTACCATGGTAATTATTAATTTTTCAGCCCAAAGTGGTACTTTGTTTTGATTGGTTTAAGTTTGGTTGGTTTTGGGTTGGTTTGGGTTCTTTATCCCCTTCTCCCTCCTGACCAAGGCCTCAAAATCATTGTGTGGCTTTCACGGCGCTGGGGCCTTCACTTGCTGCGGGAGCCAGCTCAAGCCACGCGTCGAAGGTGGGAGAGTAGACTGGCACTTGCCATGGAGTATGCGGTGCTCTGTTGGCTGCATCCTAGCTGTTCTGTGTCGAGGGTGTGCTTTGATTCCCCGATGAGTATTTGCAAAGACGATATTTTGAGGTGCCTGCAGCAGTACACGAGCTTTTCTCGACGACGAGTGTGTGGCAACTCTTCCTCGAGACGGAGCTACGCTCGCAGCTGACCCGCCCCATGGAGAGGAGTGGAGCGGAGTGGAGAGGTGGTGTCGGTACTGTTCACCCACCCATGGAAGAACGGAGCAAAGCATAGGATTCGCTTACCAACAGATGGAGTTTGGTGGGACGCGACCAGTCGGTGCCGCACCGCAATCGATGGTCATCTGTGTTGTATGGATGGACGGACGTAACGAGCGACTCCTAATAACACCCTACACTAATTCCAAGTAGTTTGTCCCCTAAAACGTGGGTGCAATTGTCAATGGGTTCTCTCCTAAACTTGCCCTTCACCACAACACTCGGTAGCAGCAGCCAGCATCAACACGTGCACTAGCTGCTTGTCTTTTTGTGAAGAAACCCCCTAACCTAGCAATTGCCTCCCTCTACTGCTCACTAACATTGTCTGTGTTGGACGACTGCTGCTGCTGCTGCCGCTGCCGCTGCTGCTGGAAGTCGGGAGGGAACCTAAGCTCGCCCTTGAGCGTATCATAGTAGTCGGTCGCAGCACCTGCGCGCACTGGTATACTGCACCTAGTATACCCCTTCTCTTATCGCGACGCAACCCCCTTACTAAAGCAATTGCCTCCCCTCCGTCCTTCGCCGCTGCTCACAAACGTCCTCTGTGCTTTTGTTCGACTGCTGCTACTGCTACTGCTGGTGCTGGTGCTGTGGTTCTTGCAGCTCAAACAACCGGCACTACCATGCCGCACTCTTTCGGTTACCGCGCGCGTACGCGCGACATGTTCGCGCGTGACTTCGGCAAGAACGGAGTCAACGAGCTCTCCATCTACCTTAGGAAGTACAAGGTAAGCCGTGGCCTTGCACTACGTGTTGCGCTCTTTCCTTCGGTATTAGGGGATTCAGGGTATACTGGTAGATGCGTACGTACTGGTAGCAATTGGTACTGCTTTTCTTGCCTGCATTTTACTTTACAGCAGTAGTGGTCCCTCCACCTTGGTACCTGGTATTTTCGTTTCGGCGGTAAGTGCCAGCCGGAAATACCGGCACTATAGCGGCAACCAGCACTGCCCTCGTCCTTCTACTACTCGTTGTTCCCACCTGTGTCAAGCAATTTGAGACACTATAGCGGGCAACCGGCACTAAAGAGGGACCACTATTGTTGTACGTACAAACGAGTATGTAAGGAGTACAAAGCGGCATCGTGGCGGTGTTAAACGTAGACAGCGTCTACGCACACTTGTTCTGCATATCATACGTAGTTTCAGCAGTATTATGGTACTCGTATACGAGTAGGGTGGGTGTACTCGTGATGCTTTCGCTGCGGTTACTCAGGCCACGTCCTTGTCCTGGGAAGCTCTCGCGTATACGTGCCGTCTTCGGGATCCTCGCATATATGCCACAAATACTCGAAGTAGGTCTGGGCTCTCTGGTAGCTCTACGCGTAGCTACGATATGTGCTCACTGCGTCAGCAGCTTGTAACGTTTGCAGTCAACATGATGACAGCCGTTACAAGTCGTGGCCGGAGGGAACTACCAGAGAGCCCAGCCCTACGGGGTACTATTATATCGTGGTTCAGCAGTATATTCGAGGATCGCGAAGACGGCACATCAGCGCAAGAACTTCTCAGAACAAGGAAGAGGCATGAATTACAGCGACGCGAACATTACGAGTACACCGTACCCGTACACGGGTTTCATACCATAATTAGAAAGCGCGGACGAGTGAATGTCCCTCTCTCTCCTCTCTCTTTATTTTTGGCGTACACCTCTCTCGGCGCTACTACGGCGCCGGCGCTACTACGGCGCCGCGCTTTTGATGTGTTTCCTTTGTGCTCAAGGCATTGTCGTAGGACGTATTATACGCAGGTAGTTAAGGTACTGGTACAGGCAGCACTGGCAGCTGCTCCTTCACCCAGTTCGGCAAAACTGTCAAGAATAGTAGTACTACCAGCTGCAATACCAGTAGCACATACAGGGCCCAGCCCTAGACTAATCGAATCGAGAACACCTACGTAGCTATTTATTGTGGCACTTTTGCCCCGGGCGGGGCAACTGGGTTGCGTGTGGAAGAGCGGACGTTTGTCTTTGCAGGATAACAAAATGCGCCGTACCAGGTATATTGTACTCGTAATTCAACAGTGGATACGATATCGGTACGGCAGCCTTGGCGTTGTATCATACGAGTACTGCAGGCTCGCGGCCATGTACTACCGACTGTGCTGCGCTTTGGATGGCACGAAATATGCTGTCAGTGTATGCTAACTGATAACGGAGTAGAAACTCACTGATGCTGCAGTACTGCTGTCACGGAGCGTCCCGATATTTACCCACTGACGACGAAACATGTTGTCCGTCGAAGCTCACTGATAACGCAGTAGACTAGCGGTATAATATGTTGTTGTTCGAAACTCTGTGACGGAGCATCCCGGATTGGTGGGAAGAGGAGGACTGGTATGCCCCAACTGGTAATGTGTTTACCATGGCTTTTCACGGGTCATGATCCGACCTGGGAAAACGTCGCGGGTCGAGTCGGATCGGGCCGGGAGGTGTTTGAAATCTCACGGGTCGGGTCGGGTCAGGAGGCATTCAAACGTCACGGGTCGGGTCGTGACCCGACGCGACCCGCGAAAAGTGATCTGGCCCGTGAAAAACCCTGATTTGAACAGTACGTGGAGGCTGCGTTCTATGTAAGGCAAGGCCTTTCCTCGTCCAGTGATGGCGTGATACTGTACTGCTGTTGCTGCGACAATTTTCTGCGCACATTTCTAAACTACGATATAACGGTTATGACGATTTCACGAAGTTGAGTCTTCGCCGTTGTGAATTAGTATTGCATCGTTGATAGGGCTTGGAGTTGGCTGGACATGACGGCTGGTTGTTCGTTGGGTGGCGGAGTAAAAGACAACTATTTAATAACTGGCTTACTAGTCGTTGGGTGGCGGAGTAAAAGACAACTATTTAATAACTGGCTTATCAATAGTACTGGTATTGATTAAGAAACGCCCATGTCGAGCCAATCAGATTCAAAGACTCACGACTCCGCCAATTACCGCGCGCAACTATACTAAAATTAATGCATAACTGTAAAGCCTAGCCAACTACTATAAAACAAACCAAGTCGGGGACGTCTAAACGGTCAGCCAACTCTCTAGACTATTAGTTTAGCTCTACTGAACCCTTGCCCCATATATTGTGATCGACCTTGTGCTTGCAGAGGGGAGACTACGTCGACATCAAGTGCAACCCTTCCATCCACAAGGGTATGCCCTTCAAGTACTACCACGGCCGCACCGGCGTCGTGTTCAACGTAACCAAGACCTCCTTGGGCCTTCGCGTCAACAAGCAGGTAAGCGTCGGCATGACCACGACTTGTTCGGAAGATGGGCGGTAAAAGTGGTGAGAAAACACCTGGTGCAAAACAAGAGAAGTCCCAAGCCGCACCGCACCGACAGCCTGGTTGGCGTGTGTGAACTTGCGTTTTGTTCTCACAACCTGCATCAACGTTTTTGGAACAAACTGTATACCAGGGTACTTGGAATTTAACAATGTTGCTCAAGTGGGTAGCCTCATCACGCGGGGGTGCCTTATCCCGTGAGGTGAAGTGAAGGCACCCCAAGTCTACCTCCGTGTCTGACCCAACGTTTTTTTGTTGATCGTGGTGTGCTCCGCTCTTTTGTTGTGTTCGGCAACTCCTACCGTAACGTGCGTCAAAATCGTTTTTAGGTGTCGAGTATATACTGCTCCGCTCTTTTTGGGTGTTTGAGGACCCCTATTAGCGTGCGTCAAAACCGCGATTGTCTGCTCCTTTCTCTAGCTGTTTCTGGATTTATCGCAGGTGAACAGGCGCGCCATCGCGAAGCAGGTCGATCCACTTCCTAGCGTTGCATGCATCATTTTTTTTTTGGGTGTTTTAAGCTTATCCTGCTCCGCGCTTTTGTTGGTTTTGGGTTTTTTGCAGGTTAACGGTCGCATCATCTCGAAGCAGATCCACGTACGGGTGGAGCACGTTTCCCCGTCTAAGTGCAGGGACGAGATGAAGAGGCGTGTGAAGGAGAACGAGGCCGCGAAGAAGGCGGCAAGGGCGGGAGGCGGTGAGTTTGCGCCTCTAATGCTCTCACGGAGCTAAGCCTCGGTTTTCGATGGGCTTAACCAACGGTTCTAAATACGTACTCAGCCTAGTTTTTTTTTGTAGTTTTTCGGTGGATTTGAGCGACATTTCATGTCCTGGATGGTTTTATTTGAGCAACGGTTTTATCAGTATAGTTTTTCGATGGGTTCGAGCGATAGTTTTGGCCGTTTGGGGGAGCGCGACTAGCCGTGCTTGGGACTTTAACATATGTCCATTTGTTTCCTGTTTCGGGAGGGAACAGGTTTGGGGAGATTTCCGTGTTTCAGAAAGAGTGCCGTACCCCACTTTTTTAGGTTTTGGTGGCAGTTTGGGGATTGATCGGTGTTGGCAGACGAAGTAGTACGGTCTCTGAGGCAGGGATGTTCATCCGGCTGTATGTTGCAAGGTCTGCCCTCTTAGTCAAAATCAAGTCATGCATGATGTCGCGAGAGTCTATTGTACTGCAAGAAATTTCCTACGCTGATTCCTTTTAATAGCAGATTGTCCCCGAGAGCGCGTTGTTTTTTCCGCTGCAAAACCATTTGTGGTGTAGTGCCAAGTATTTTGTCCATTTCGTGCGTGCTTTTTTTCGCTGCATTTTTTTTTTCTTTTCTAAAAGTGCCCTCAAAATAAGGGTGCAGTTCTCAAAGGGCTGGCAAACCGTAAAAGGACCCACTTACAGTAGACGATACTGGTATCTACATACACGAGTTGTGTTGAAACGTAATGCAAGCCGGGGTATTGACGTCGCCACCTGGCTCACGCAGGTAGCGTTCGACTGTTTTACGCGGTTTGGTAGTTTTCGCTGTCACACCTCCAAAAAAATCGAAGCAACAGCCCACGTGCATTGCTCGGCGAGGTTGTATAGAGCGTCGTTCCGGTGCAGTTCGTCGAGTAGGGATCGTTGTCCAGCTGGCTAAAGTGCATTTTACAGAGAAAACGCACGACTACCCCTCCAGCGGTATACACGTTCACGTCACGTCTATTAATAGTCCCCCCCGAGTGTCTATGGTCTTATGACTACGGCCATGCAAGAAATGA
>JBBMKB010135166.1:0-19237 GCA_037833945.1 Alaria marginata
CAAGCAACAAATGAGGACCCCCCCCCCCCCCCCATTTGGTTACGGTGTAGCAAGGGCTCATAGAACACGTGTGCAAAACTTCAGGATCCAACTAAAACAAACGGCGCGGAGTTTGGACGGGAAAAATCTGGACATACATGTAAAGTGAAGCAGCCTGTATGAGTGAACGCCTTTGACTGAGGTTGACAAGTGCTACGTATTGAACGATGTGAAATACACGCGATGAGAAACAGTAAGGGCATCACCTATCCCACTCGCACTGACGGTGCTGTCGACATATGAAAATAACTTTACAGAATCGCTGCTCACACTGCTCTTGTTTGCTGCTTCGGGGTAAAATCATAAAGTTGTGGGCCCCCGTACGCCAAATGACGAGCGGTTCGTAGCAGGGCATTGCTTAGGGCTTGGGGGTCTGTTGCGCGCAGCAAGCCGTGTTGCACCCCCCGGGGGGCTCCCGGAGGGCCGCTGGGGGCCGTTTTTTTCCAACATAAGTTTAATTATACGCCCGAAAATCACTTAGCAATGTATTTTATACGTTTCTTAATATAATAGCGGCTTTCCGAGCCTCGAAACAGAGCGTCAGGGTGCCTTGGAATATCGGAATTGTGTGATACCAGGTACGTCATATAGCAAGCAAAAGTAGTGGTCTACGTACAGTAACTCCCCAAAGTAGAGAAAACAGCAAGTAAAGTCCCCTCCCAGCCCTCAGTAATGCCACCCACCCTAACGAAAAGTTTGATGCATTGGATCTACTATTTACGTATCATCTATCTATGATATATCATATTTATTTGTAGTTTTAAACGTAGCATCATTGGGAATATGATAAGCTATGTTCTTGTCTAGTCTACAGCAACAGTGTCCAAACAGGACGAAAACGTACGGAGCGATAATATAAATAATGATGAACAATAAAGGCACGTGCTGCGATAGAGGTGCGCCGGTTTTTTTCTGGCGATCCTCACTTTGGGGCGCTCTGAACCTCATCCACGATAAAGCTGGTTTTGAGTAAACTGAGAGTGCAACCCGATGAACAAACCCATGGCCTAGGTATACAAAACAAATCGGACTGAAAAACAAGGATTTCCCGACTCTTTTGGGATAAGGAGCCCCTTCATTCAGAAACAAAAAAAGTCAAAAAGTGCTACCTCTATCGTAGCACCCGTCTAAAGACCGTGAATCATGCAAGGTATATGTAAAGTTATATTAAAAAAGTGTCCAAAAAATATTACTTCCCTTAAGGCGAAGACGAAACGGGGCCCCACAATGTTTTTCAGCGCCTCCGGCGAAGACAAAACAGGACCTCAAAATATTTTCTTCGCCCTCGGTGAATTTGCCGCCGCAAAAGTAACGGCGCCTGCGGCAGAGAAATGTTGCAGCCCCAAAACCCCGTGTTGCGGCAAGCCGCACATCGCCTTCGGCGAGTGCTGCGGGAGAGGGCCATTTCAAACAAACTGCTGCGCCAGCCAGCGCAACAGCGCAACAGCTAATTAATGCCCTGGTACGTATAATAGTACGCTGTCGTATGTATGGACTGCGCATACCTGGTACGTAACATGATGTTGGGTCTGGTCACAAGTAAATCTTGTTCTTGTGCCTGCCTATTTGTTTTTAAAGCGTTTGTCTCATGGCACTCACGGCCCACAACGAATGGCAGTATTTGAGGGTACACGAGCGCACAAAGACATACTACAGGAGTAAGGAGCAAGGGTAACACGTGGCCACCGCGTCCCCACCATACAGCTGCTGCCATCACCGTAGTTGTCACACAGCGGTGGCCATAACTTTGCTGCGGACACATTCTACGATAGAGGTTCACCATTTTTTTTCTGAAGCTCCTCACTTCAGGAGCATCTATACCTCACCAAAAAAATAATTTTGAGAAAAAACTGAAAGTTCAATCCGATGAACAAACCCGTGGCCCATCTATACCAAAAAAGCGTATTGCAAAAACAGAATGACATTCCGACGATTTTGGGTTAAGGAGCCCCGTCATCCAGAAAATAAAAACGCCAAAAAGTGCTACCTACCTCTATCGTAGAACGCGTCTGCGTCTGACACGCCATGAGGGGTGAAGGCACCGTGGGGGGGGGGGGGCGAGAGTAGATATAGCCTGGGCGGAGGGTGGCGAAAGAGAGCTTAGAGCGAAGAAGACGGAGAGGCTGTGGATGAGGTTTGGCGAGAGGCTGTGTGAGAAGAGTCAGGAGAGGAAGAAAGGGGGAGTTTGGCCGCACTGCTGTGGGGTTGTTTGAGCTCACTGGTGGTGACATTTGGAGTGGTGGTGACAAGGTGAGGGTCAAAGAAGTTGCTGCTTTGATGTGGTAGAGGGGGAAATATATACGCGGTTGGGGTGGGTGGCGCATCTGGGTGACAGTCTACCTTGGAGTTGAAAGGTGGAAGGCTGCCAGTGAGTTTGGAAGGCGTTGGTTTTGGATAAACCGGGGAAGGGAGGGGGTGGCAAGAAGGGCGGGGGAAAATATATTTGCTCTGTATGGGGCGAGATGTCAGCAATCACAATACTATGGTTGCACCACTGTGCTCGTGGACAAATTTAGGGGTGCCGGGCCGCTTCGCGACGTTGGGCGAACCACTGGAATGGAAGAGAGTGCCCCGCGAGTGTAGCTGCACCGCCGCCACTACGAGACTTTGCTGATTCCCCCGCAAACGGCGGTGCACTTAAGCAAACAACCGTAGGAATGGTGGGCTAGATGCGGCATCGCTTTAGGGGGGCCGGCCTGGGGGGACGTACGTCGGAGACATTTTTTTTTGCCGACAGGAGCCGCAAACAGAGGGAAAGGTCAGCGGCAACGGAGGCGCGGCTTGGGAAATATGAAGGTGAGCAGTCGCGCTTTGGTTGGGGGATGTTTCGCGTCGGAGAGGACTGTTCGAAAAGGTCGAGGGAGTAGGCATGCAAGGGGGCAGAGGACGAGTGGAGATGTAGGGAGAGGGGCGCCATTGTAAAGCGTTAGATGGGACCGTTGGGCAAGGTAGCGGCTGAGACCCCTCACGGAGGGTGTAGGTTGGCCGGAGGCCCCCCCATCGGCGAGTCGCCATCCACCATGCAAGAGTTGGAGGGCACTGCAGGGCTCTTTTGGCATGGATCCCGCGGTGTGTTTCCATGCCGGTCGTTTGGGAAGCATTCGCGTGTTCTAGGAGGGGGGTGACGTGCGTACATATCCAACGGGCGCAAGGCGGCCGAACAGCAGGGGGAGCCTTCAGCACGTCAATCACCTGCAAAGGGCGCTCGCCGCAGCTGCGCTGGGCTGAGCGACAGTTCTGCCGCTTATCAGCGCTGGGAAGCGTATAACTGTCCCGGCTTAGGTGGCTGTGGAGACCGCGAGGCCGAACCACGCACCAGGAAAGCTGCAGCAACGGGAGATGACCGGCTCGCAGAAGGAGGGGGGTCGGGCGGCTGCTGAGCTGCGCCCGGCGGCGGTTCGACCACCGGTAGAATGTGGGTGTCGGACCAATATCCTAGCATAACCTAGCATGGATAAGCACAAGGGCGGGGCCGCACAGTGAGGGCTTTACCAACAGGCCTCGCGAAGGTCGATGCCGGCGAGGGGTACAGGGCCGGGTCCTGTCCAACTCCTCTTGTTGGAGTTCAGCGGAATCCATCATCATCGAGTGACCGAACTTTACTGCGACCTCGTTCGCAGCTGAGACGCGTTTGACGATAGAGGTAGCACTTTTTGTCGTTTTTGTTTTCTGGGTGACGGGGCTCCTTAACCAAAAATCGTCGGAATGTTATTCTATTTTTGCAATATGACTTTTGGGTATAGATGGGCCACGGGTTTGCCCATCGGATTGCACTTTCAGTTTGCTCAAAAACAGTTTTTCGGTGAGACATAGAGTAACACTCCTCAAGTGAGAAGCTTCAGAAAAACATGCTGCACCCCTATCGTAGATTGCGTCCTGAGGCATCGTTTACAATCGTTTCCTGGCGCAAGAATCAACGCCACTCTATCTACGTCCAGGCTACCGAGTCCTTAGGGCGCCGGCGATGTTCGACTTCACACCCGGCAGGGGAAAAAACATACCTGCGGCAGCAGTTTCCGATCACCATACGAAGGACGTTCAGAGTCGAGCGGCGCCAACGCACCGAAAGGGGCCCGATCCATCCGGGTCCATCGTCCGCGTTATACAGGGGCTGGGTTCACTCTTTACCGGAAGGTTAAATAGCGTTCGGGCGCGAGGCCTCAGAGCAGGGCTGGTGCCGCTTGGGTGCTGTTAGATGGTAAACCCTGATGACATGCCGATAGAGGGCGTCGATGGAGGTGTCACCACTCACGATCAGCTTGGGAGCTCCATGCCGGCGACACCGGACCAGTGGTTGGGATTCCCGACAGATAACAGGCGCGGGAGGAGGGGTGCCGGCAATGGCGTGACCAGAAGGGCCTCCGTCGGGGCGGGCGAAGGCGGAAGAACGACGCGCG
Organism: Alaria marginata; assembly: GCA_037833945.1. Classification (NCBI taxonomy): domain Eukaryota; class Phaeophyceae; order Laminariales; family Alariaceae; genus Alaria; species Alaria marginata. Next base: position 4,437 of record JBBMKB010135166.1, read on the forward strand.
CAACAGGCGACGGAGGGAGAGTGCAACTCGCGGGCAGGAAGTATTTTGTCGGACGCGGGCTCCTTGGGGGGACACCTTCTACGATAGAGGTTGACCATTTTGTTTCTGAAGCGCCTCGCTTGAGGAATATGATATTACTCTATACTAATAGTAAGTGATTTTGAGAAAACTGAAAGTGCAGTCCGATGAACAGACTCGTGGCCCATCTGTACAAAAAAAAGATATTGCAAAAATAGAACGGCATTCCGACGATTTTGGGTGAAGGAGCCCTGTCATCCAGAAAAAAAACGTCAAAAATGCTACCTCTATCGTAGAACGCGTCGGGGTGGCGGTCGGTCGAAAATCTCTCCATGTGCCAGGGCTGGTACCACCCGGTGTCGGGGCCCTTCTTCACCCATGGAAGTGGCCAAGCGACACGCCCCTGCTTTTGCAACTTGGGGCCGTGCCGGGCTCTAGGCGGGCGCACTGTTCGAGCCAGGGAGGCATTCTTTGGGCGAGGGACTTAACCCCTGCCCGTACAGGGCGACACCGCAGGTGCGGGGAAGAGCCCACCGAAAATGGCTAGACGATCGCCGGCCTCGTCCGTCCAACCCCTCCTGTTGTCGAGGGGGGAACTTCGGGGCATCAACATGCTTGTCTTGCAGTTGGCGGCGTCGCTCGGACGGGGATTTTAGGAGAGCCCGTGCCTGCGGGGTGTCAGTAGGGAGTCAGGCGCCCTCCGCCGACGTCGATGCCAGCAGTAGGTTATGGTCTCTTCCTCCGCTACTGACTGACGGTACGCCGGACTCTCGGGGATCTGGGGCGGTCTGGGTCTTGGTAATACCCCCCCCTCCCCTGGAGCAACAGGCCACCAGACGTATCAGGAGCTCCGCGATTCCATAGAGGGCGCACTCGTCCAGGCGAAGGCGCCGAAGACGGGTTCAACGATAGAGGTAGCACTTTTTGGCTTTTTTGCTTCTGAATGACGGGGCTCCTTAACCCAAAATCGTCGGAAACTTCTTTTTTTTCAGTCTGATTTTTTTGTGTACCTTGTTCATCGAGTTGCACTTTCAGTTTACTCAAAAACCGGTTGGTGGGTGAGGTTCAGAGCGCCCCAAGGTGGGGGTCCCCAGAAAAAAACGGGCGCACCTCTATCGTAGCATGTGTCCGAAGGAGGATAATGTGCCCCGTGGAGAGCGAGCTCGGGAGGGAAAGAGATGCTGCCGCCACCCCGATAACGGTACGACGTCAAGAGTTCAGACAGGACGGTGGCCCCATTCGAATCGACCACATATACGGACGCGGCGAACATTGGGCGGTGGTGGGACGAGACGAAGGCGCTTGCGGGGGACCTTACCAGGCAGTCACTAGGGCTGGCGCGCGATTATCGGGCGGAAGGGAGCGGGGGAAGCTTCCCGTAGGGCCACCATACGGCGCCTCGTCTCCGCAGCTGATGATGGCGCGATGGCAGTTGTCGGCGCCACGCTTGGGGCCGGTACCATCGTCTCCGGAATCTTTCTCAGGGGAACCTCTGCAGTCGCAGCGGCTGCGGAGATCCATGCCGGCATCGGTGACACTAAGATCGGGGCCGCCCACGATGTCGGATCTCTGCTGTAGTAATTGGGCACACCCGTTTAGGAATGTTCACAGATGCGAGAGGGGTTCTGTCTCCGCTACCAGGGCTAGGATTGCCGACGCCGCCTGTCTAGCCGAGGACTACTACTGTAGTCATTCCGCTGCCGATTGCCGATCCCGTCTTCAGCGGTAGTCTGATATCGGAGCTACCGACCCCGCCAACGTTGCAACCGCCGCTCTCCGTACCGTTGCCGGTCGGGGAGCCTGGCTCGTTGCTATCGCAGCCGTCAGCTATGACCGCGATTCCTCAGCTTCCTGTTTAACCCGAAAGTCCACCGTCAACCCTAGGAAAAGGGCCGCCCCTGCTTCCACAGCCGTCACCACCGCCACCCCCACCACCGCTTCCTATGCCACCCCAGGCGCGGCCCGCGCTCACAGCAGCTTTTATACCGACGGTACACTCCCAACCGGACGCATGCTTCAGTAGTGATAGCACGTTTTCGACAAAACAAAACATTCCTGACTGGCGCAGCCCCTCAGCAACTTTGGAACTACCCCAAATTGTTGTGTATTAATGGGACTGTTCATCGCGATAAGGGCTGTTTCCTGAAAGTTAGTGTTTGGGTGGGATATACTGGTCCTCAAAGGAGGAGCCCTAGGAAACGTAAGGTGCATCCCTATCGTATCACAACATGCATCACAGCAGCTGTTTCTGCCACTGGCGCGGTGGGTGCGCGCACCAGCTCTATTGGCGACGCCGCAATCAATCACCGCTAGCTAAGGTTTTGTCCCCCCCGCCATATTTGCCATCGACACCATCACCACCACTGCCGCCGTTGCCGGGTTCTACCCGCCCCTTGTCAGGGGCGACTCTCGTATCGGGTGTGCCCCTCTTGACACCGGAGACAGTCCTTGCGCCTGAACCGTCACCGCAGTGGCGGGAAGGCACAAGCGCAGTTGCAGCTGACAGCGCGTTCACCGCCGACGCTCGCAGCGACCCCAGCGGGGATGGGATTTTGGGACCTTCGTCGACGTCCTAATCGTCACCACCGATGCCACCGCCAGCATCACCGACGCCCGCAGAGAAAATGCAGCGGTGGAAGCTCAGAACGACTGTAGCGTGGCTTTCGAGGTTTTGACTGGTCCGACGGTTCGTCTGGGCAGCGGCCTTCACCTCCTCTATCGGCCCTGCCACGCAGTGCTCCGTGTCAGGACGGGGTCCATTCTACGTTGTCCGCTGTGCCAGGCGACCACAACAGTCGACAAGGCTGGCAAGCAGGCGCTACGCGAGCAAGGCGTTGAGGTGTTGGCAGCAGCGATGACGGCCGCGCGGCGAGCAATGACGATTAAGGGAGGCAAGGGGTCCCCCACCAGGCCAGAAAAGGGTACGGAGGGGGAGAGCATGGTATGAAAACGTTGTCATGGGCTGAGTGGGGAAGCCACTATCGTGAATGCGTCCTGTTCGTACCAACAAAGGATGTGTCGTGAGTTCGATTCTCGTCGACTTCGTAATTTTTTATGCTCGATCGTGCGCGCTGGAGACAATACGAACACTGATGATAGTGTGCCCTAGACACTAGCAGTGTTTGGTAAGGGGAGAGCCCTGGAGATCACTGTTACAAAAGTCGACGACAATCCACGAACTCGAAAACATATATTTTGTTGGTTATATAGCACTACCTACTAGACCACTTAAGTGCTGACTAAGTGATCTAGCAGGTAGCACTAGTGGTCTAGTAGGTAGTGCTATATAACCAACACATACACAGCCGTTGCGCTTTTGGTTGTGTTGAGAACGCAACCCTCCGAGCCAGGCTCAACATCTCACACCGAGTCACGTGTCCGTGCCTGGCTTTGCACGGGGGGCGTCGATATGGAAACCTTCACCCCCTTTCCCAACGGTTTCGTATTCTGGGCAGGTCAGCGGGCGCACCGGACGAGAACGCATCGTGGCATTAGATCGGAAATGCTGAGCGTCTTGTCTAAAGCGGGAGTAAAACGTCACCGAAAACGGGGGATTCATAGCGGAAGGCTACAATGCACGGGTAAACGGGCAGTGCGGGAGACAAGGCGCTGCACGACCCCTATAACTGTAAGCCCCGTCCGAGGTCTGGGAAGAGCGCGCAGATGACGCTTAGAGCTTCGTTGTCTCTGGTCGGCCCCGTTCACCCGTGGTCTGCCCTGAATACTGCCAAGGAGACCAACGCGGAGGCGACGGTAGTGTTTGGGTCGCCGTGAGAGCTACGACAGGGTCGCCTCGTCTTAGAATTTTTCACCTAGCGGAATTTCTGCCACGGCTCTACCTGCGATTTGATCACGCTATCGAATAGGGCGTCCACTAACAGCGATGCGTTGGGGAACTTTTGGCGATCACCACCTTCGAGCGTAGGCAAGTTCGTAAACCAAGGCGCCCAACACGACAAGGTGGAAAACGGGTGGATACCTGAGCACCCTGCACCTATCGGGACTTTGACACATCGGCCGGGGACTCGGGGGACCGATCCGCACATACACACCTTCCGTGTTCCCACGAAGGGCGGGTGCACGCCGGCTGCATGTTGGACTGCGCGGAACGCTTCGCGAGTGGGTACGCCGACAGGAAGCCCTGCGTTACGAACCAGTCGAAGTGGTCTATGGCAAGCCAACCTTCTAATCCGGTGGAGCTAATCCAAGGACTAACCGTGTCCTAGCCTTGGGGTAAGTGGCTGGCGTCGAGGGGTGCCCTGCAACTTACCATCCGCCTTCAGGAGGGCTTCGTCCGGCTTGAGCCGGCCAGTTTTTTTAGACAACTTGAGCCCGCAACACATTTGAGCTGGTGGCGTTGCGACCGTGGGGTGCGCACACGTTCAACTTTGGTTCCAACCAGACTAATGGCAGCATACGGGGGAAAGGAGATGCAGCATCAGCAGGGGTCGATACGGGTTGGTGTTGTAGTTGTTTTATTGAGCTCATCTTTTTCCCTCTATACTTCGTGATGGGCGTTGGCGAGGCGATGGCGGCTGCTTCGGAGCAGACGAAGTCTTGCGCGCTCCCCGCGAGGGAAGCTTTGACGCAATTTGCGTGGAGTATATTGTTGTGGGTTTTTCAAGCACCAGGAACGAGTTAACGTTGACGTATTGTCAAATGAAAACGAAAGCCCCCGTCGAGTATGCCCCACGCCAGTAACTGTCAGGACGAGACACACGCGTGTTTGTTTCGGCCAGGCCTATGCTTAGCGAAGACATGCGATTAGATTCCCCCAAGAACACAGTTTTCTTATGAATCGCTTTGCTGTGTCTGAAATCAGAGACAGTTCAAAGGTCGACATTGCAAGGAAATGCGCACACCCTGGGTCACAGGCCTTCCCATTGACCGGTCTACTACGCAACCACTTCAAGAAAACGAGAAGCAGGCAGTAGACTATACGGAGCCTATGTCTACTGCACACGATACCAATGGTGTTGCGAACGAACGTTTCACTATCGCGAGAAACGAACGAACAATCTGCAGCGGAAAAAAGCACCCTTCCTTACCGCGCAACATGGCTTCCCTCCAAAGCTCTTCTCACTTCTTCCACGCACTACAGCCCTGTCCCTGCTGTTTACAGTGTAATCTTGCAACGGGTTCTTCCCATTGGTGGAGGCAGACTCAGCGATGGCTCAACCGAGCAGTAAAATATCACATGTCAGTATCATATCGATACTACAGTAGTACCGACCATCACCGACCTGTACGTCACACTACACCTCCTTCCTTCCTTCCTCCCTGCTACAGCACCCGAATAATGCTACAGTAGCTCCACCCCTGCTCCTACCCGTTGAATACCCCACACAAACAACGACAATGGTTTGGGATACCACCGCCAGCGGTGCGGACGCCACACTCATCCCCAACAGCCCAGCTAGTGGCCCGCTCAGTTGACCTTGAACCAACTAAACGCCTCGTCCTCCTTCTTGCCCGGGACACACTCCCAGTCGGTCGTTACATCCACAAAAGTCTGTCATGAGGGGCGTGCAGCTCCTGTGGTGGTTCCGGGCACCACTGGTGAAGTCGCAGGTGCAGCCGGTTGAGCCGACGCCGAGAACGGGGCGGCAGTCCCCGCGGCATCCTTCGAGTTCTTCTCGTGAAGGTGCTGGATTGAAGGTTTGGCGCTGCTCGTCCGGCGCTTTGCCTTGCGCCTCCTTTTTCCCGCGAAAAACGCTCGCTGCGCGTTGGCCTGAATAGACAGAATACGTCGAAAGACGGGCGTGTAGCACGGGTTATCGTCGCTCGAGATATAGTCTACTACTGCAGTAGAAAAGCAATGGCTAGATTCTTGGGATTCGCTTCGAAGTTGCCGCACCAGCCACAAATAGTAACTGTAGTACGGTGGGTTCGATGACTAAAAAATGATAATTTGTTGATCAATCTGATGTTGAAACGGTTATCTACTACAGTACCTGGTAGGATAGAGGTAACCACGATGAACAGACGCACGTAGGCATCAAGCAGTAATCATGGTACAGTAGTTGCTCAGGAAGACACAGGTTACAAGAGCTACTGCTTGCTGTAGACTAGGTTCCCATTGTGCATCCTTGGCGGTTTTGAACGCAGAAACAGCGTGTAGTGTCTGCCCCTTACCGTGCTGTTGGTGTTGCCGCCGCCGCTGCTGTTACTGCTGTTGTTGTCGCTAGCAGTGCCTTCGGTGGTCGTGCTGCTGCTGCTGTTGCTACTGGTGTCGCTAGCAATGTTTCGAATGACGGCTTTGCTTTCTTCGGCGCTCAACGGGGGTGACGTCGACACCACCATCGATGCCTGGCCGGCCCAGAAGTCGGCCCAAACCTTCATCATGCCCGCCTGAAACTCGCGCCGAAGACACCAACATACATGCAGTTTGTTTGCGGATGGTGCTAGGAAGGATGGAACTGAGTAGTGTTGAGCAAGGGCGGTCAGTGAACTTGTGCTGGTTGACGACGAAGTGTTATGTCGTGGAGACAGCCATATGTGTGAGGGTAGCCTTAGAAGCAAATGCTGCCGAGAGTTGTTGCATCGCGCTATACATGGTTCCATCGCTATCATTACACAACACAACAACAGCAGCCAAGCGGCAATCAGCTTGACCTTGAGCAATAACAGCGTATACGAATGGTACATGTAGACCACAACAGTTACTTCTGCAAGCGCAAGTATCGTGTTGTACTATTACGGGGGCCCATAGTAAATAGGACCTACGGTACACACAAAAAACTATATATTTACCTATTTTTACGAACAATATTTGGTCCTGTTTACTATGGTCCCCCGTAATATAAGTAAGCGACGGCCTGCTAAAGACCGGTCGAAGGATCGACCATCTTTGACTCACCGACATGGCGCCCCCCTGCTCCGCCGCGTACCGCAGAATACCGGCTATCACCATCGCACGGCGATGAACGAACTCGCCGACTGTTGCACAAATACCAACCTGCGAGGTAGCGTCGCCCGAATGAGGGATGTGAGGATTGTTGAGATTCCAGAAATAAATGTGATAATGAACAAAGTAGAAGATGAACTTGCCGTCGCGAAAAGGGCTGTTATGTATGTGTCATCCTTGTACAAGAAAGCTGCGACGCTAGACTAGACTACTACTGCACAGTATAGTAGTACTCGTACAGTAGAGAGCCACTCCTTCAAAGGTTCCCCGCATCTCCCCTCCATCTCACCGCGCTGTTGTTGGCGTGGGTCAGTAGACCTGAGACGACATGGCCGATAAAGTCGGCCATGGTCACTTCCCGGTTTCCGGAATTGCCCAGTTGCCGAAAGCGCCGCCGTCGACGGTACCACTACTGAAACGTGTTTCACGAGCTAAGATCGAAGTCGTCCGATGTCGACGACCCCGTAAGATGAACCACGGCCGGCTCGTAGCTGCTGGTTCACCGGCGATGATAACGTTGTCGGGGATGGTGCCGGAAGTTTGCCCCGCCCGTGGGTATGGTTGATGGTGGGAGCTGATTGCCGATTCCTCAAAGTGGACTCCAGCTCCTACAATCGTCGCTCACCAGCGCGGGGATAAAAGGAGACTAGTTCCGCGTGATCACCGATCGTACGCACCACGAGTCCTATAGGAGATAGGAGGTTGTTGGTGCAGTTCGGTCTCAAGGTAGCGGAGAGGTTGGCCAGATTAGGTGTGTGAGCTGTGAGGTGCGGATTGCGACGCAAGACGTACAAATAAAAAAAGCCCCAGGTATGAAACATGAAACGGAAAAATTAACAGAACGGCACGTAGACGGCACGCGACTCCAATTCCGCCGCATTCGTGATACTGAGGACTTAATTGACAACAACAAGCACCAAACAGGTACAGCTGCACTCATGCAGCCATCCATAAAAATGCTACAAACGAACGAAAAAAACAAGGAAAAAAACGCACCACGCAGGTGGCATTATTGTATATTGCGCGTTGCGGGGAATACCGCAGAAACCTTGTTAATATTTTTTTGCCTAAACAGTTTAATTGCCATAAGAGGTAAGACTATGAAAGTGTAGCCCGCATTCGTTCGGTGGCGATTCAACCAACGTGCCCCCAGGGGCGCTTTAGTTAACGATGCCACCGGAGGCGCTTTAGCTTAATGCGCCCCCGAAACTATGTAAAGCACGCTGCCACATGCGATGAGGGCGACCGCAGTATATACCTTACCTGTCTGAGAGTTGTCTTTGGCATCTACTGCTGCTGTCGTGGAGGCAGCAGTTCCGTCGGCCATCGCTCCTGGCTCGATACACAGGCGAGGTTGTGTTCTCGAACATCTTGATATCATAAAGCAAGTTTTGGAGGCGCATTAGGCTAATGTGCCCCCGAAATTATTATACGTATATCATGCTACCATGGGCAATGACGGCAACCGTAGGACACTAGACCTGCCTGGGGGTCGTCTACGGCACGTATTGGTGTTGGGGGCGCGTTGACCTAATGCGCCCCCAATTTTGGAGTCACATTTAACTAAAGCGCCTCCAGAGGCACCGTTAACTAAAACCCCACCAGCGGCGCGTTTGTCATTTCCCCCGCTGCTGATGTTGTGCTTATTTCATAGAGGAAGGCGAATATCAAGTGTCATCACAACAACCGCCGTCAATAGTGAACTAACTCGAGGTTTTGCAACCTATCGACCGCAATAAAACAAAAAAACACAACCACATAATAATATGGCGATCCGAAAATAAACCCTCAGTTAGTTGACTTTACGTCGACGACTGATGTACACCTTTTTCCTAATTATATGGCGAGCTACTCCCGGGTACTAATCCGGGGTCAAGAGGGGAACGTAAGAAGAGTGAGCTGTAACTGTATCCCCGTCGTGGTGCACATTGTGTTAATTTTGATACCTCGATCCTTTCGATATACCCTCCCTCCTGCGCCGCTTTTCAGGTTTCATTTCTGCCCAAACCCGATCCGGCGTCACCGGAAATACATTGGCTGTTTATTTCTACAACTTCTCGTCAAGGGCCTCATGGTTTAGCTCGTGGAAAAGCTCCAGGGACCATCAGGACATCGTCGTCACGAGGGATCGCCTCATCGCGGGGTCGCCGGAAAGATGTTTCACGGGATCGATGCAAGCATGCTCGATTGGGACTGCCGGGAAGACTACCTTTTATAATTGCTGAAGCACTGTTCGTTGAGACTGCTCGCGGTTCCGGAGCCACCGCAACAGCAACGTGGGGTCGTCCGAGTGCCTTTCGCGATCGGGCTACAGTACCACATTAGGGATTGTCGAGGGAAAAAGTCTTCCCGAATCGCGGGGTCGTGATCATCGATCGACTTTGGCTGCTGGGCATCGCTTCTGGGGTCGCTGAACATCATCGTCGTTCGGGCGGTGCTAGAACATCACTTCTTCTGAGGTTGCTGGACATCATTATACTTTGGGATCGTGGCGAGACGTCGCTTCTGGGGTCACTGAACACCATCATCGTTTAGGACTGTGCCGTTTTCTGTTCGTGTCATTCAAGCTGAGAAAAACGTGGTCCTCGCACTCTCTCACTTCAACCTCTTATCCTCGGCATGCTGTTCTATTACGTACAATGGGCACCAATGTCCTCTTGGACACCACCGATAACTAACACAACCGGCCTCGGGGCGCCGTTTATTTCATCATCTCTTCAGAGCTAAAGCTCACGAAGCAAGGTAACAAGTCGGTCGATCCCGCTTAAAAGCAGTGCTTGCCTCCTGCGGGCTGTTAGGCATACTGTAACTCAGCAGCCGCACCACACGCATCATGCGGAGATCCCGCTGTTACACACCGTAACAGTACAAGAAACCTAACTAAGAAACCGGAATGCTGGCTCAAGTCTGGATTTCTTGTGTGAGAGAGGATGTATTATACACTAACTTCAGTATAAAGGCTCCCGAATGTATTTTGTTCCAGGAAATATCAGCCTGGCTGTCTTATTACCTTGTCGCTTAGTATGCCTCCTGTACTACTGGTACACCTGGTATCTGCAAAGCAAGGCCAGCCACGAACTTCGCGGGAACTATCGACTCGGAAGGTGTGTATTAGTCTGTTTTGGGCAATGCGCACGACGTGTTTACGTGGCGCTGGGGTCCGGCGCTGGCGCCGGGCTTTGGCCCCACCTAGCGATCCGCGCCGATTTACCGGAGGGGACAGCTCGCCGAAGTCTACTACGTATATACTACTCTGTGACAAAGATACATAGCAATACCGGTGCGGGTCTATAAGAGTTATGGCAGTAAGGAACCCTTACCGGCATGTCTATAGTTGCGGGTGATGAAAAGGATAGTATATATTAAAAAAGATCGGCGTCAAAGATCATGCTGAACATTGTCGGATTGCAAACAACACAATAAGAATCGTCATAGTAAACACAGTCCTTGTAGAGACAAGAGTTTGGTTGGCGTGTGTGCTCCAAACCGCTCATGAGGCCACGCGCCAGAACAAAAAAGGAGGCGAAGGTGTCTCGACGAAACGTGTGCAGATGCAAAGGCCTTCTCCTAAGAAATTCGGTGGTAAGAAATATAGGTTAATCTTCGCATAACTAACACTCCAGGGGGCGTGTTGAACACCCAACAGACTGATTTGCGCTTCTTTTCTAAAGTAATTCTCGCTGGTAACTACACCACGCGTACTTTGTGACATGATTACACCCATATTGCCGCTGTTCATACACAGACCTGACTATGTTGGTCCATTCATATTTTGATTTTCTGAGTGACATGATTACATCCATATCGCCGCTGTTCATACACAGGTCTGAATATGTCGTCTCATTTGTGTTTATTCTTTAGAGTGTCAGATTCCTCTAACTACTGAATTCTCATCAAGGGGGCGTATTGTAATTTTAATTCTACACGCTAGTATCTAGTTGATTCGAAGTTACCACCAATGAGTACACTAAGTATCTTATTCTAGATGCGGGGAATTACAATATGCCAAGAGACTCGGTTTGCTCCTTCTCGCCGGTGTACTGTATTCAAGTTGTAAGCTAGCTTACCACCATAAGTATCGGGGAACGTTGCAGAGAACACTGCAAGGAACGCTACTATAGGACGGACTGTCGGCCAGTTCGACAACCTGTAGAGTACATCTGTCCGTAGCATGGGCATTGTCCCGAGATGATCTGGTGACGGCCTCGCCCACTCCGATCACTCCTTTCTACTACTTCATTTCTCTCCTCCTTTTCCTTTTCCTTCTGCTTCCCTCTTCTCTTCTTTGTTTTCTACCTTTTGGCCGCAAGCGCCTATTTCCAAACTATCTTCTCTTTTCTTCTCATCACACGTTATCTTCACAGACACTTCGGTGCTGGTGCCATACCAAATTCCATTATAATAGCCAATTGAATGTACCCTGTGCTTAGTGGTGGCAACACAATAAGAAATTGAGCTTCGACGTCAAATTGACGTTTCCTACTAGTAGTAGCGGACGCCTCGTAGACACAGTAAGAATTTTGAGCCTCGTCTTCAAATTGACCCTCATCACCAGCGGGCGCCCGCTGTGTTGGCATATAGATGCCGAGCAGAAATCCTTCCGTCAACGCGAGGATAGAGTGCCGACTCTTAATGTCGGCTTATCCTCGAAGTTTGGTCAGTCGCTGATGGTACGTGGAGTTCTGCCGAATCCGTGAAGCTTTGGTGGAGAAAATCCAGCAGGAATGATTATTAAAGAAAGAAGACGTAAATAAGCCGCCGACGTACAGTCGGCCAACAGACTGAACAAAACTCAGCCGTTCACTCGCTAGAACGTACATAACCGAAGGGAGAAACATCGTCCGTGCCTCCTCTCCGGAAGTAATCGATCGTCGACAGGAACACACAAAGGATAAGGGACACATCTACCCGTTGCCCCCCTCGTGTGTATCAAGTACTATTTCTATAGGTACACACAGACACAGAGCTACTCGTACAGAAAAACGAAACGCCACCGGTAAAAAAACTATACCACGACCCGTCCTGCCTTGCCGCTCTCCCTCCGTCTTATTCCGCGTAGTTTTTTTTTTGTTTCTGACCGCAGCTGACGTTATGTTTCACGTACCGGTGCATCCGAATGATGCACTTGACAGAATAACTATTAAATGCCCGAAGGGGAAAGACAGCGCGCAAAACAAAAATGTACTTCACGCTTATTTTTCTGAAAACAAAAATGAACCACTAAGCTACTCTTTCCCCCTTCACCAAAGAATTTCGAGGGTACCGTACGAGAGTACCATTATCACAGACGGAGCCCACCCTGTTTTCTAAATGCCCGAAGAAAAAAATCATGCGCGCAAAAAAAAACTTTTCATCCTCCTTTAAACGGAGAGATGAACCACTAAGCTGCTCTTTTTCTCCTCGCCAAAGAAGTACGAGGGCACCGTACGAGACTACCAGTACCATCCTCCTTTAAACGGAAAGATGAACCACTAAGCTGCTCTTTTCTTCCTCGCCAAAGAAGTACGAGGGTACCGTACGAGACTACCAGTACCGCAGACGGAGCCCCTCCCTGTTTCATACGCCCATGCTTATTCACTGCCACTTTACAATAGTCTATCGAGATACGGACATGATTCCTATCACAGCACCGAAACACTGCCCTGCAGTGCATACAATCCTCTAGGCAATACGCGCGTGACCTTATGCTGCTACCTTCGATCACCACTCCAGCAGCGCTTCAACAAATGGGGTATGATACGATGGAGAGAGCGCGTCAAGGATACTCGTACTGCACTACGGCCTTTGACGTTCTCACGTCGCGTCCTCTGCTAAGCTGCGCGGTGCATGGTAAAACGCGACGGGTTTACTTTTTGGCGAAAAATACACTGGAAACCCCGGGGGGTTGCATGTTTATGTCCCCCCCCCCACCGGGGGATGAAAACGGGCCCTAATACACCCATGGGTGGTCTATATTGCTTAGCGGTATAGTACATACTACCGGTGTGCCTGGTTTATATCGTGTATACTACAAGTATTACACCCCAGGAGATACTACGATCGATCGCACATACCGCTATATCTTCCGCGTCATGCTGCCCCTTATCGTGCGCACTCTGGCTGTACTCCGAACGCCCTGTTCCGTCCAAATGACACGCTTCAAAAAGCGAACTGCGGAACCTGCAATGCAAACAATGCCCGATTGTTGTTTTCCTAAAAGCGGGGGGTGATTAAAAAACACGTAAATAGAACGCATCACCATATCACCATCACAGCAAAAAGTCAGATCTACCACTCACTCCCGAACCCGAATAAATGCTCACTGCAATAAGAAAAAGTAAAACGACCGATCCACGCACCAGGCCTGACGAAGGAATACCTGAGATAAGTTACCCCAAAATGAGGATACCTGAGATAAATTACCCCAAAATGAGGAATACCTCGAGAGAAGTTACCTCAAAATGAGGAATATCTGAGATAAATTACCCCAAAATGAAGAATACCTGAGATGAATTACCCCAAAATGAGGAATACCTAGAGAGGCATTACTCAAAGTGAGGAATATCTGAGATAAATTACCCCAAAATTAGGAATATCTGAGATAAATTACCCCAAATTTAGGAATATCTGAGATAGATTACCCTAAAACCAGGAACACGTCAGAGAAATTACCCCAAAGTGAGGAGTATCTTGAGAGAAATTACTTCCAAGGTGATGAATACCTTGAGACAATTTCCCCGAAAAGGAGGCATACTTCAGATAAATTACTCCAAAATGAGGAATACCTTGAGAGACACTACTCCAAAATGAGGAACATCTGGGAGAAAATTCCCCAAAATGAGGTAATATCTGAGAGAAATTACCCCAAAAATGATTTCCTTCCGCCCCCCGAACCCCGGGGAGACAAAAAGACAAAAACACGCCAACTTCCAAAGCAAGGACGCAACCCAACAAATATGACCGCGCGTGCATGGCGGCTTCAACGAAAAAGTGTGCCAAGAATGTAAAGACAAGGGGAAAAGGGAAAGAGACCGCGCCTGCTTGCTTTTCGCTTCCGCGCGTCCCCAATTACTATCGAAACTAAAAATTATCTGAAAATAAAAAAAACACCGTATCATGTCCTATATACGAGTGCGCGTTCCGAAAATGACGCGCATTTTTTCACTGATTGATTGTGTGGGGCGAGTGTTGGCGTCAACATTTTTTTTTCTAGAACCAACGCTTTTTTGTTTTGTTTTGTTTCGCGGGGACAGATGCGCAGGTGTTTTCCCGCGGACGGACGCAAACCGAGAAAACAAAAACAAAACAAAAAACACGATGACGTCGGGTACGACGGAACCGTGCGCAGAATGGCGGGCGGTACGAGTCACCGGTGGACATGACCGCCAACACACCAACAACCGACCAAAAATATCGCCGGGTGCTCAACCACTAACTTTTCGCGAGTACGAACAAACTCGCACCCCCCCCCCCCCCCCCCCCCCCCCCCCCGTCAATTAACCCTCTAAGAACTGCCAAAACAAAATTGAGTCCACACTATTTTTAAGTAACTTTCCTCCCGAAAACGTGTGTCCAGTTTTAAAGAGGTTAAAATTAACCCCTCTAAGAACTGCCAAAAACAAAATTGACCACACACTATCTCCAAGTAATCCCCGCCGAAAAAAGTGTGTCCAATTCTAGAACTGCCAAAAACAAAATAAGCCCACACTATTTCCAAGTTGTGTTTTCCTCGAAAACGTGTGACCAAAGTTCTATAGAGGTAAAAGCCCTTGTATCCTTCAAAAACACATCACACTCTATTTCCAGGGATTTTAGCCCCCCCAAAAATTTGGGTGCGGTTTTTAAGGCGGTTAAGGGGAGGGGGGGGGGGGGGGGGCGAACCCACCCCCCCACAAAA
>JBBMKB010135277.1:0-34132 GCA_037833945.1 Alaria marginata
GTGACTGGAGCCTGTCCTGTGACCACGGACTTGATTTTTGCAATGAGTTAATGTGAGAACAACAACAACAACAACAGTACGCTTGCGTCTGCGTGTGCGAGAGCTTCAACTAGCCACACCACGGCCACCGACTCCCAGGGTCGGCGAGAAAACGTTTTTTGTTGCCCTGTTCGTGTTGTAGACCGGCGCCAACACGTAACAGATCAGGAGCGGCCATACCACGTCGATCGCACCACATCCCGCCCGCTCTGTGAAGTTAAGCGGCGTCGGGCAAGGCTAGTACTACAATTGGGACCACATGGGAAGCCCTGATGCTGTTCATTTTTTCTCTTGCCCTTTTATGTTGTAGTTGATGTGCGGCAGCTGAGTAGTTGTTCGCGCTCTCTGGCGAAGGACCGACCTCTAAGCCTGATATTATACACTGTCAACAGAAGTCACAAGCAGCATGGTACCGGCAGTTTCTTGCCCTTTGGCGCACATTTTTTTCGTTTCTCAGTTCACGGAGCGAAGCAAGTCTCACCTGCGTGATGAGATACAAAGGCCTGTCGCAAATACGGCACACAAGGTCAGCGCTGTCGACCGGAGCATCTCCAAACCATGCCTGGAGTCGGCAACAAGGAGCAGGACGGGACGGAGGGCGGGGCATGTGATCAGGCTCTGCTTTAGGGCGCGGCAGTCATACGGCGGTGCGAAAGAAGGGAACACCCTTTAGACAGCAGCAGCAGCAGTACGTAGACACATGGTCTGTTGAAATTGTACCCGGTATGCAGAGATGTAGAGTAGGATTTAACCAACACAGCTACACTTTGATTCCTCACAATTGTAGTCGTTTTGTGTGGACGGTATCTTATCACATCAACAGCAGGGCCCGACCCGTCGTCCATCGTCCACGCGCTTCTAACGGCGACCGCGCCAGCAGTTGAACCGCCAGCCCATATGTACACGGGAGCCAGTCTGTGAGCATGTAAGTGTCGAACACTTTCGAAGCGCCTGAGCTTCTCACAGCAACGTTATTGGGATCTAACCCCACCTAAGCGGAATGTCAGGTACCCATTGCTAAACATTGCCACACAGGTTGTATGGTGTATCAACTCTGTGCAGAGAGCTGGCTCATGGTGGCAGTCACGGAACAAGAGGGCGAAAACTCTTCATGCCGCACAGCAGAGGAGGTGTTGTAGGTGTTCGCTATTTTATTGCCATTTTTGGGAAACACGCACCGGCCGACCTCCGACTTTGCTCTTGTCTGGTTTCGTAGCTTTCGGCATAGAGAGTTTCCCACCTACATAGCCCAGCTCCACGCACACTTCGCCATCTTCTCCAGCGTACATTGCACACGGCAGCAGCACAGCAGTACTGCGCAAAGTTCACGGTTTGCAGCTGGCAGCTGGAAACGGAAATCAGTGGCGTTCCACAACTTGTAATGGCATTTGGCAAAAGGGGATCAGGGACAAGGAGTTAGAACGTACCGTTCGCATGGTAGCTTGGTAGATCGCTGAGGTTGAGGACCTACAAGCTACCCAGCACCCCCCTCGCAACTTCTGGCTGTACGTGTACTGGCCGTGAAGGGGGACGTGCTAACTTCGGGGAAGAAACGGCGAGCCGGCTGTTCAAACTCGCCAAAGAGCAACTCGGCTGTTTGACAACAGTTACCTCTCGCTGCGTTTTGAACGTCCATCCCCGTACAGCAGGATGGCCAGTCTCGCCAAGCCTCGAGGCGCCGGGGATACGAAGAAGGTCCGAAGGATGCGCAAAAAGCTGGAAGGTAAAGCAACGGGGGGCTCCATCAGCACAGCCGCTCTCTTGAAGCAATGCAGAGATGTCGGTGTCCGCGTCAAGCCGTTGCTGACGCCGCACCTCGAAAGGCATGGCTATCAACCCATTCTCTCCTCCAAGGAGGTCAGGCAGCTCGTCCTTCATTGCGCCAGCGGCTCCCCGTCGCCTAGGGCAGTGGAGGTCCGGAACAGTCCAGCGGTACGTGCAGTGGTGGTCATCGCTGCAACGGGTACAGCTGTCTCCACCGCTGCGCAGCCACCTACGCCTGGCGATGACGGCAACTCTACACCTCCAACTAGCCAAAACCTGACAGTCCCGTGGCTTGCAAACAACGCCTTACAAGGATTCACTGAGGATTTCAAGGGGAAATTCCGGTTGCGTGCCGGGCTTAGAATTAGCAGCGGTGGTGGCGACAGCGCGGGACCAGCCGGGACCGCTAATGTGGGCGGTGGAAGCAACGGAGGCTGGCTGAAATCGCTGGCCGATGCTCTGCTGTACGCACCTCTAGGCGAAGATAAGGAGGCGTGTCCTGCTGGACCATTTTCTGGTAAGAAACGAAAAACCTCGGGGGGTGGTGGGCGAAAGAAGAAGAGCAAGGGTGACGCTAAGCGACGGCGGAGAGAGGCAGAGGGGCAGGATGCCAAAGGCAGCGAAGCCACAACGCCCGGAGGCACCAACGGCGCATGTGGTCTGCAGGCCAGCGACGGGGCAGGAGATCACCAAGGCGAAGGCATGGCCGTAGATGATGAAGAAAATGGCCTCAGCCCCGACGCGGCCAATGGCAAGGACAAGGTAGCGGAGGACGCAGATGATGGAGAAAATGGTCTCAGCTCCGACGCGGTTAATGGCATGGACGAGGTAGCGGAGGAGTTAACTGACGGGAAGGTGGACACGCAGGCAGAATGTGACGAAAGCGAAGACGAGGCTGGTAGCGAGCAGGATGATGGGGATTTAAGTGACGGGGAGGATGGGGATGGTGACCATGCGGAGGCGCTGCCGGCCGTGGAAGCGTACCTCTTGACCGCCGAGCAGCTTAGGGGGAACGGGTTTCCTCTTTCCGATGCGGCAAAGCAGGACGAGGCGGCCGTTCCCACGCTCAACAGGGTCGCCGGCGAGATTACCCTCCCAACGGCCAAAGAGGCAGAGGAGATTATCAAGCCTTTGCCGCAGTTAATAGACCTTGAGAGACACGTTCAGACGCAGCCATTCCTGGATACGGGAGGGGTCGAGGGAGAAAGTGGAGGAGCGAGAATGTTCGGGCTAGACTGCGAGATGTGTGTGACTGCGGAGGGGCAGGAACTAACGCGGGTGACGCTTGTGGATGCGCAACACAAGGTGCTGCTTGACCAGCTCGTGAAGCCGGACAACAACATTACCGACTACGCAACAAGGTGAGGTGGCTCGCGCGGTCCACGGCTTTTCGGCAATGATGTCTGTGCTAGCGCTGTAGCCCATTCCACTGCCCATTTCTTGTATCTCTCTTATCGTCCGTAAATACCTTATACCAGGTAAGTTATTCTACTATTTAAGGCAAAAATATGTTTGCCGACCCCACGGCTTTGTGTTCCTGTTCGAGCCTCCACCGTGCCACACCGATAATTGCGAGACTGCCTCATGCTGTGGAGATGTTTGCCAAAGGCCAGCACACTCGTTTTGTCTATTTTTGACTTTTTGGTAAATTACTGATGTTCCTGCGTGATCGCTCCTCCCTCGCCACCAGGTGGAGCGGCATCACTCCAGAGTTGTTGCAGAATGTAGACACCAAGCTGCATCAAGTTCAGGCGGCGATTCTCCAAGCCGTTTCGGCCAACGATGTCCTGGTGGGACACTCCCTTGAGAACGACCTCAAGGCTTTGAAGATGGTGCACCTGCGATGCCTCGACACGTCTTTGCTCTACCCGCACCCCAAGAAGAGCCGACGCTCGTCGTTACGGCACCTCGTTTCTATGTGAGTCGTGGGTGGTACCTATGACTCTCCATGATCGTGCACGATGAAGACTGTTGGGTTGTCACGAAGGGATGAACCGTTTTTCGAACCGGGTTGTTTTCTCGGAGGGCAAGGCTGGTGGTTGGTTGGAAGTTGTACTTTGTCGAGATTTGAATGGAGTACTTTTTCACTGATGTGCCTTGGCTGCTGGATGCCGCTGCTGCTGGGCGAGGCCCTTCGCTTTCCAAAGAAGATAAAAGTACAGCGGTTCAGTACGGGACTGTAGATAACGCCGCTGCTGCTGGGCTAGGTGGTTCGCTTTCCAAGGAAAACCAAGGTACATCCGTTCAGTGTGGGAGTGTAGATTCCAAAGTTGCTCGCAGGACGGTATGGAGCTCTACGTTTTTGTGCTGGATAAAATCTGTTCTTTCTGCAGTAGAGTTTGCGAAGACTAGGATTAACGTGATACTTGAAGGAGTTGGCTCTGGGCGCACCTTGGGCTTCCGAGCATTTTTTCCGGACGGACGCATTTGGCAGTCGATGCCCAGTGCACTATATCGCGTGTACCGTGCGTAATAAGTACGAGCGATGCGCTGGAGATGCTACTATTGTTGTATCTATCAAAATCGTAGCCACTTTTGGAGTTTTTTTTTCAGCGCCTATTCAACTTTTCTTCCTCCGGATCGTCGCGAACGCAGGTATCTCCAGCGGACTATTCAAGCTTCCGCTAAGGGGCACAACAGCGCCGAGGATGCGGTCGCCGCGCTGGAGCTGGCCCAGCTCAAATTGTCGAGGGGCCCCAGTTTCGGGGCAGAAAGAAGCAGTGACAACGTGTTCGACAGATTGCATCGGTAAGTACCCTACCAGTATACTTTTCGAGGGCGTTTCACGCTGCGCATTTGTCTTACGGTGGGTGCGGCTCGGTGCGTTTCTACCGAGCCGCACCGGACCGTACGATTTTTCATTTACCGAAACCGACCGCACGGCACCGCACCACACCGTTCGCTCCAAAATACTCAGAATCTGTCCCGAACCGCACCGTTCGATTCTCGCAAAATAAATAACATAAAAAGGCCTTAGGGCGTTGAAAAGCAAATATTCTGTCACTGTTCGGTGCGGTGCGGTGCGGTGCGTTTTTCACCGGTTTTTACCGAACCGCACTGCACCGTACGATTACAAACCGGACCGTATGAAAGTCAAAGTCTTAATTCCGCATCGCACCGTACGAATTGAAAATATTAAAATCCGCACCGCACCGCACGGTACGATTCTGCAAACAGTAAAACCGCACCGGGGTTCGGCGTTTCGCCGTGAAAACCCTTCATATTTTTGTGTTCGTGTATTTTTTTTGACGACCGCCTTTGGCATTTGTAGTCAGCAGCACGGTCGCATACGTTTGCGCGCACAGCATCATGCTTCTGTCGCTCGACAAAATGTGTCGCCCTCCATCAACATGACAACCCCACGAACCCGTCCCTACCCTCCCTATTACTCCAGCTAAGTACCTAACACGCTAATTTAATCTGTCCAGGAATCGAGTTCCATCGACTATGGTGGCGTCAACCGAGCAGTGCCGGCGCCACATCGCGGGCGCCGCGTCCGCGGTGCCGTCGTTTTCGGACGATGGCGTCGTGCAGACCGTCTTGAAGGAGCTCCGAGGCGTCGGCGAAGACAGACATACTGGAACAAGGCCACCCCTGGTAGGCCTGGAACACCTTTTTGTGCTCCTCATGAAGAGTTTATTCCGCAGCTTTGATCAGTTTGTCACTACTCGTAGGGGGTTGGTTTGTTGGCGTGTCACCGCGTGTGGAGAACATCTTGTTGTGCTGCTCGAAGGCTTGCTGGCTTTGAACAGTTTTGTCTCGATGATACTCGCATATAGGAGGTTGGTTTGCTGGCGTGTTACCGCCCCTTGGGATATCTGCTGGATTGGTGACAGGTGGTCCCTTTAGGGGTAGTATTTGACACAGCTCGAGATTCGTTAGTGCACGGTTTGAGTGTTGTACGTTACCAGGTACAATGTTATTGGTTGAATTTCGTCCTGCGATCGTTGTATTGATGACAACGAGTCTCCACAATACACCACTCGAAGATCATGAATCCATGACACTACATGATTTTGAGAGTTCCAACCGCGAGGAAACGGAGATGCACCGAACGTTGTACATCGACGTTGGGGCAACCGAGAAGCTTGAATTTGGATGGACGCCCTTGTTTCACACAACTACAAGCAGGCGCCCACTTCCATAACCCTGTGCTAAACCACCCTAGTTACCACCGCCTGCACGACCCCTTGAAACCACAGGTGTGGGCAGAGCTGGAGGGTCCGAAGCCCCCAACCGTCCAAGAGGTATGCGCTGCCGCAGCCCGTGGTTCCACCGGGGTCCAAACCTTCCTTTCCGGCATGGACGCAGCGGGCAGAAAAGCGGGACACGAGCAACGGATCACACGCATTTTGGACGGGCTCCCGCCGGGAGTTGTGGTGTTTGTGGTGTCCCAGGGAGTTAACCCGGAGTTGCCCAGGAAGTTGGATAAGCAGAGGAAGGCGTGTGCGGATCGGCGGTGTGCTTCTGTGTGGAATGCTGAGCAGGGGGAGTTGTTGGAGGCGCTAGAGAATCGTGCCAGAGATGGCTGTGTGTTTGTGGCCGTCACTTGAAGCGGAATTGTTTTAGGCTTGCGCTTGCCAATACTGGTAGTGGCGGCTTACAGAGTGCAGAAGTTGATAGTACGGACTGCGGACGAGAATGTTTGACGCCGGCATTCTTGACGTTGTTCTCTACACGCAGCAGTGTTCCGCAGCCAGCACGGGTGGTGTGATTGACTGAAGACGCGTGCTACGTTGGAGGTAGTAATACTATAAACAATATTAATAATACTAGTAATATTAGTGTAGCACTTTTTGGCTGAAACATTTTGTGAATGACGGCTCCTGAACTCAAAATCGTTGGAATTTCATCCTTTTTTTTTGCAATATGTTTTGTTGAATGCCTAGGCCATGGGATTGTTCAACGGGGAACACTTTTAATTTTCTCCAAATCAATTTTTGGGTAAGGCTGTTTCCTACGCGGTCCAGATTTTGAGCTTCAGATTTTGACCAACTCGTATTTTCAGCCGTCCAAATCGGAAATCGAAAGGGGCTGCTTATGCAAAGAAATCGGATATATTTGAAGTTGGGGAGCGTGCGCCCAGAGATTCGAGCAAACGCCAACCAACTGTTGTTCTGGTTTGAAGAGAAGCGCCGAGTGTGCTGCACTGGGCGTCGGACCCAAGCGTCCGAGCCCACGCTGACTGCGTGCTGACTGCGTGTGGCGGCGAAACGACGAGCCGAGTGCGCCCAACCTGTCTTCGTACTTTGTATTTGGACCAAGCCCAGCTGACTGACTGCTGCACAGCTGCTGCTGAGATAGTCTGTGATATGAGTACGAATCCACGGAGAGGCACGCGCTGAGTGCGCTTCTCTTGATCTCTAGGCCCGAGCCCGCACCAGCCGACTGTGGTCTGGTCGCGGAGAGACGCGCCGACAGCCAACAGCACGTCAGGCGCGAGGGAACGTCGTTGTGTCCCCATTCAACTCATGGATGGTTATGCTTGCTGCGTGCCTAATATCTTGAATTTAGAGACCATGCCATTCTTCGATTTCAAAATCTGATGACCAAAGTCGTCGGATTTTGGACCCAAATCTGACGACTTGGGCCATCGGATTCTCAAATCAGTTTTTTTCTGGTCGGTCCGATTTTGCAAATTCAGACACTGATTTGAGAATCTGATGACCAAAGTCGTCGGATTTTTGGCCAAAATCTGACGCGTAAGCAGGTGCTTTCATTTTTTGGGGTGGAAAAAAGAATCTGGAAGCTCAAAATCGGCCCGCGTAGGAAACAGCCTAAGGTATACATTAATCTAGTAATACTCTAGCGAGGAGCCTCATAAAAAAATACCAGGTATGGTACAACTCTACCGCAGAATGCGCCTGAACGCTTTTGACTTACCAGAAGATATTTTACGTCGCCGATTAAGGGCTTGCAATAAATGTCATCGGCTCGGTGGCGAAAACATTAAAAGGGCAGTGAGACCACTTTTTCTTGCGCGATGATTAGTTTATGGCAATAATTGTTCACGTCAAGCTACGAATGGGTTGTGGTAACCTGCCGTGAATGTGCACACTACCACCAGAGGTGCGATTCTCGCTTGGGGACATAAACAACTGAATGGCTGAACGCCGCTACTTGCGGATCGGATGTTTTCAACAATTGCATCTCTCCCAACAAGTTGGGACAGCGGACAATTTTTCAACACACATCCTATTAATTGTACATGTGTTATCTGCAGGGATGTAGAGCGTACGTTTTTCGTCACCTTTTTCGCGGATGTATACATGATGGCGATTATCGAACGTTCTTCGAGACCGTATAAAGTGCAAGTGTAAAGGACGGCTATGACTTCAACTAATATAAACTGAATCGCAGGGGATGCATCTTTACGTCAAGGAACCAACCCGGTCTAGCAAGGCTGCTTCCATGTTTGATTGGCTAAGCTCGAACCAGTGTGAAAGTCGGAAACCAAGTCTGTCCCCTTACGCAGACCGAAATATAAACCACGATAAATCTGCAGCAAAAGAAGGTGCTGCGGTGTCGATATAATGCCTTCACCTCGGACATGGCCGTAGATGAAAATCAGGTACCGGTATGGTATCAGGCACGTCTCCCCACGAGAGACACAAAAAAGGTACAAATTCGTGTAAAAGTAAAATCATCTTGACATGACAGCAGTCCCAGCGGGATTCCTTCTCGCTTCCAGAGACTACAATAATACGGAAGACGTGTGAAATTCTCGTGGCGACTGCAGGATACAAATCGGTCGAAAATCAGTACAGAGCAAAAAAATAGCACACACCACAGACAAATTCAGACAAGCGCACCAGGAAAAATACCCCTGTACCCGGTACGTACGTGACTGAAATCAACCCAACTCCAAATATATCGGAGACGTTTCGAAGCAACCCAGAAACGTGTTAACGCGGTCAACCTCAGCATCCCCCCCGCAATACCCAATACCAAACAAATTGGCACGCAATTTTAACCTCTCAATACAAGGCTGATGGAATGAGATTCGCTGAACCGCACCACCGAACACAAAAATAAAATACAAAATGTACCGACGGCGGCGTCATACTTCAAGCAGTCACACATCCTGCGCACGAAAAAATACCACGCACCGCACGCCAACACAGCATCACGATGTGCCCTCCCGACACACACAAACAGTAACTAGGACTAAAACTGCTAGGTCAGCAGCTCTTCTTGGCAACGTAGGCGGATTGCGCCTCTAGCTTGCCCATCTTCCCGTTATCAAATAGGAACGGGTCGCGGTCGAAATACCGAGTCAAAGCGTATAGCGTGAAACCGGCCACCGCCGCCACAGCCGCCCCCATCCCAACCATCGGCATAAGCGTATCCGTCGCGGATCCGAGGCATGCCGACAGCTTCTCGCAAAGTACGTTCGCCATGTCCATCGCTTGAGACGCCAAAGCTGACACTGAAATCCCCGTGCCTGGCGCAGCGTCACTGGTCTGGGCCAAACCTATTTAGCACGATAATTCAAGTGAAAGGTGATAGAGGGTGGGGGTAGGTGTTACTTTCACGGTCACAAAAAGTCACGGCTGCAAACAGTTTTCAAGTCTATTTTCAAGGCGTTTGTCTGCAAAACGTGGGTGCAGTTCGACTGAACTAATTGCTGTGTGTGTATACGGTCGTGTTGGTGGTCTATTATTAGTCGGGAAGGGAGAACGATGGAGACGAAGTGATGCAGCGTCTGAAAAAGACAAAGCGCAATGAGGAAAATATTTTCCGCCATGCTTGAGACTCTGAGACAGGTATGCCTTCGCTTACGCCAACACTGCTTCGTACGAAGTGGTATGTATTATCACCTCCGGTACTACACGAAAGGAAGACTGCGTAATTAGATCGTCTCTATTTTCAAGTCGTTTGTCCGCAAAACGTGGGTGCAGGCAGGCAGTGCAGTGCGACTGAACTCTTTGATTGCTGAGCACGGCGGCCCTGGTGGAGGTTTAGTCCTGCCGCAGGGAGAGCGGTGGATAAGAAGCGATGCGAAAAAGCCAGAGCGCAGCGAGGGAACCTTTCTTGCGCATATTCGAGACGCTGAGGCACAGCAGCTATGTCTTTGCTTACGCCAACACTGCTTTGTACTGTTATACCAGGTACCCCATGATACGTTGCCGTGCTCGAGAGCGAGTGAGCGAGTCTCTCTGCCCTCCCTTCGGTTGCACGCTTTTCTTAGGAAGGAGCATTTTTTGCATCTTGCCTACGAACAAGCACCAAGTGACACCAAAGCTTACAGCAGAGACGACCAATCGCGTTTCCGAACCAACACAAAGCTATGCACCCTATGCAGACGGCGTATAACTGCTCACCCGTGAGGATGGAAGCGAAGAAGCAAGCCAGCACCAACGTGGCAGACGCTGCGTATCTTCGAGCCATGTTTCTCTCCGCAGGTTCGGTCACGTAAAGGTTTGCTTGGACGAGTCACGCAAATTGCTCGGTAGATTTCCAGCAACCAGCGAGGCAGATGGCTCCGGTGGCAGCTCAACAGCGTAGAGAGGCGAGGTATGGGAGTTGGGTTGGGCGTGGAGTGGTCTGGTGTTGGCTGGGTCTTCTGAGTGCTGAGGTGTGGGATGTGTGTGCCATTGAGGGTGATCGTGTGGATGCTATAGGCTGGATAGCCCCGGTAGCAGAACGCAAACTCAATTTTATGAACTCCCGCCTCGCGAAACACAGGAAACAGGAAACAGGAAGCGTCAACACGCACGAGCTTCGCGGCGCTGGTGTTGTAGGATCGCGGTGGTAACACGGACTGCTGCCACCTCATGAACTCACGCTCACTTCTCGCACGCTCAGCCGCATCCTTCGCTTCTTTCTCGAAGGCACCGCCTTCCACTTGGTTGCTGACGGCAGCAGTCAGCAACGCAAGACATTCCACCGCCGCCGGCACCGAAGCACTTGCCTTCCAGGCACCGCCGAGCCCAGCAGCCCTTTACTCGCTTCCTCTGCACCAGGCAAGGGGTATCTGGACAACTCGCAGATCCATGTCCGCAGCAGGACTAAAAGACGAGTCATCGACTATGACGGTGTCGCCCATAGTGGAGAATTTGGAAGCCGTGCGCAATCGTGTTGCAGGGGTGACGGCAGAAGGAGGGGCGGATAAGCCAGCACCGCGGCTGATCGCCGTCAGCAAAACCAAGCCGTTAGAGGACCTTCAGGAGGCGTACGGGGCGGGGCAACGCATTTTTGGAGAGAACTACGTGAGTCAGCTTAGACATTTGCTATGCATGTCGTAGTGGCATATCCTTGTAGTGATAATGAGATAGCGACAGGGGATTTGATCCAACAAAGGCGGGCAGTTGATGTTGGAGCCTACGTACAGCACCGCGCGGGTCATCTTGTTCAATATCAGAGGCTGAAGACTGAAGACTTTGCCAACCGACCGTGCCACATGCCACAGTTAGTCGCCGCGTTTGATGATATTGTAGACTGCGCAGGCGAGAACGTCGCTGCATGAAGCCGTAACATAAGGATGATTGAATACGTATACCATCATGTGACACAGGCTAGACTCACAGCTGCAGTACATGTCACGTAAGGACAAAAGCACAGGCCCGTGTCAAAGACTGCCAACTCCTTTGGGAATCCAGAGGAAAACATGTCGAACACCTGATGATTACTCGGACAGTATCGACAGCCCGGGCCGCTGGGGTAGGGGGCGTATCCGAACTGCTCTGAAAGGAGCTGTGCGGCACGCGTGCAGCCTTCACTCACCCTGCTGCACGCTCTTTCTAGACCCTTGATAAGATCGCTATCGTCGTTTTTTTGGTTGCTATACGTGGATCCCAACAATTGGCAGACGTCGAGGTTGTGTACGATACGTCAGAGGAACGGTCAGCGTAAGGGTACCGCAAACGATACGTGTTGTGTTCACCACAGCCCGTTCGCTCCCCTGGCATAGAATGAGTAAGTAGCGCATGGCCATCAACATAAGCCATCGCTGTACAAATGCGTTGCAGCTGCTGGAATATTATCAGACCTCAAAGATAGGTTCTGAAGACCGTTTATATGTCTTGTATAATAGCATGCAACCCTATGTTTTTTTGTATTGTCCCTACAACTCATCTGCTCTCTGCTTCTTGTATCATTTAACACATACAGCAACTGATTTTTATCGTGTGTTGCGGCGGTTGTCACTCGAGACAGTAACCACTTCCGTGACGTTTCCCTCTGTACCCACGAGAGTTTGTGTGAAGCATGCCGCACCACATGGAAACACATACAGCAACTGATTTTTATCGTGTGTTGCGGCGGTTGTCACTCGAGACAGTAACCACTTCCGTGACGTTTCCCTCTGTACCCACGAGAGTTTGTGTGAAGCATGCCGCACCACATGGAAATACGAAACATGACCCATATTCTGGTAATACTGTTTGTGCGTGGCACATAAGTGACTGAAGCGACCCAATGCCTGTTCGCATCGCAAGAACAGTATCACAAACTGCAACTTCTCAATCGCCTCTACTGCTGTGCCCGAACATCGCAGGCGCAAGAGTTGATCGACAAGTCGCCGCAAATGCCCGACGACGTTGTGTGGCACTTCATCGGGCACCTGCAATCCAACAAGGCCAAGGCTCTGGTAGCGGGAGTGCCCAACCTCGCTGTGCTTGAGACGCTCGACACTGTGAAGCTCGCCAATAAATTACAGGTAACCACGGGGATGTGGCGAGGGATTAAACCGAGCGACTAGTGTAGCCTGTGTTTGGTGTGTGCTCGAGGAGCGCAGTGCATATATGACGCGCGATCAGATGCAATGAATACTGCCTGCGTACATACGGCGTGTCGATCTTAACCATGCAACGAAGGTGCCTCCATTGACTACGCTGTACCAGTACGTTACTGTAATTCGCGCAAGATGAGCGTTTTATGCAATCCACCCGAGGAAGCGAGTCGGCTTCCACACATGGGGCGATTCTCGATTCGATTGTTTCCGGTCTTACGACAGACCCCAGACCCCGGAGTCTTTGACTTTGGAGCCTCGTCCATGCCCCCCTCCCTCACTCTGACACCCCCGGTTCTCCTTGTTTCCCATCCACCCGCCTGCACCCTCCCGATCTCCAAACCAGACGGCGTGCGAATCCGCGGGGCGTGAGCGTTCACTCGGCGTCTTCCTCCAGATCGATACGAGCGGCGAGGACGCGAAGTCAGGGGTTTCGCACAACGACATCGATGCGTGCTTGTCGTTGTCACGACACATTAAGGACAGCTGTCCCGCACTGGAGTTGAAAGGGCTCATGACCATTGGAGCGCCGGGAGATATGGATTGCTTTGATAGATTGGCCGCGTGTCGTGAGGCTCTAGCGGCGGGACTTGGGATCGAGCCGCAGGCGCTGGAGCTTAGTATGGGCATGTCTGGGGACTTTGAGGAGGCAATCCGGAGGGGGAGCACGAACGTGCGTGTAGGAAGCACGATTTTTGGGGCAAGAAACTACCCGAACAAAGCTTGATCAAAGAGGGGGGGGGGAGGGGCGTAGGTCTAAGCCCAAGAGGGCCACGCGTGGACGGTGTAACTAGCTCTCCTATTTTGCTCGACGTTGCTAAAAACTAAGGTCTTCACGAGATATTTATGGACATGTGGATGGTGTCGTTGGATTTGTGTTGGGGTGCTCTATTAATATACGGAAGGATGATTGTTTGATTCGACTGCTGAAAACCGAGTGAAAAGCGTATATTGGCGGCCGATACGCCCGAAGCGCACTATGCGCAGTTTGACGATCTGGCCGTCCACATGATGTTTGATTATACACCACTTCCGCCGACCAACCAACGTAAACCCTTCCGCGTCTCGAAAATACACCTACATATACTATCCTGCGTAGTGCTATTTTGGGAATTGAACCATTCAAGCCGTAGGCTGTCACTATAATATCGGGAAATGAGCCATTCAAAGCCTTGGTCTTTGATTAAGGAGGCAGCAGTGTCGGGAACACCGCATATACACGACAACTGCTGTGTCCTGTACATACAATTCAAATTTACAACGCACCAAACACGCCCCGCGAAAGACACCAGCTGTTGCCGAGGCTGCCATATCCATGGCGTGCGTGCAAGAAAAGGAGACCTTCCATATTCGTACGCAGTATCATACACTTTTTAGTCGTAGTCTTCTTCCTCGTCTTCATCTCCTATTCCAGAAACCACCCCTTGTTGGGTACCCGGACCCCCCAACAACAAAGCTACCCGGGCTTCCTCATCCAAACCCGCGAGCCCCAACAAACTACCCGCTTTCCCGGCGCCTGATTCCTTCGCGCCCGCCGCCAGGTTGGACAAGGCAGCCATTCCACTCATTGCCGAACTCGTTGCGAAGGCCGTCGAACTTTGATTTGTTCGAGCCTTCCCCACTCGTCGGCCCGAGGTGGTGCTACCTTTTCGTTTTCCTCGACCAGACGTGCTTCCAGATAGGTTTTGTTTGGTGGGAGGGGCTAGAACTGGGCGCAAGAAGTCAAAGCGTTCCTCCTCTGTTGCAGCCTTTCGCCTGGACAACACAAGAGTCAGGGCAAAAAGCATGCAGTTTCGACTCAAAGTGCTGCAACATCGACAACTTCCCGCCCAGCGTAAACAAACGAATTTTCGCCTTATCAAGCGGTATGCGAGTACAGCTGCTGATGTAGTCGCACGAGTACAGCAGGCGTGTGTTGATACATATCAGCGACATCGGCAGTGCATACTATAGCCCCCCTCCTGTACGAAGAGACCCATGTTTTTCGCTGTGATCACCAATTACCAGTTTCACGTCCAGGAACGACGAGCGGCAGCAATTGATAATACCTCACACCTACGCTACTTGAGGGAGCTGCTGATTCAGCAACTTTCAATATACGCCCCGCCCCTCTCGCGTGCACGAGACTGGCCAACTATCCACCATACGGACTCCCGCAAATGCCGAGTGTGACGTTGCGCTCAATTGTAACTCACACGTCTTCCGGCAGAACTTGTCGGGGGAGCGCGGACGGCGGACCCTTTCGTACTTTGCTCTCCGATTCGCGATCTCCGGCAGCCCTTGCCCTCTCTGCGGAGGCCTTAACCAGGTCGGCCAGGAACGCCTCCGTACACCGGGCTGCGGGTATATGGTTTACACACAAAAATGTACACGGCGGTTATCTCTGGTCCATGGGTAGAGTTAGTTAACGTAAACCGAAAGCTCTGATGAACATACCGCGCAGCACGTAGCAGTCAGAGGTCATGCCTGGGTGCCTGGCGCCAAGTACGAGCACTACCGGTACGTGCGGAGGATTTTTTCCACAACTTTGCTGGAGAGCTACCTACCGATGCCTTAAGGATGCTGTTCGGATGTTGTTGACATCAAAATGTGTAATTCCTCACGACCGTGCAGACTTTTTGACCAGGAAAAGGACGAGGGGCCGGACTGCTGTCGGCTTACCCCCGCATTTACTCCGCGGGCTGCTGTGGGTACTCTTCTCCCGATGCACGTACACTCGTGCATTACAGCAGCAGCAAGCAGCAGCACGATGTACCTGATGATATCGAGTCATTTTTGCGAGCTCCAAAACCCAAAACCTTAAAGCGGGAGCAAATATGATGGTAAATGGCCACAGTAGTACACGCCGTGTCCCCTCGCCGACCGCGTCACCAACCAACCTGTGATGCTAGCCTAAGTAGGGGCCGAAAATAAGATCACACTACTCGTACTCGTACGTTTTACACATCTACAGCGCGACATCGTCGTGCAGTAGACATGTGCAACACTGCTGTCCGTAATACAAACAGCGGCATAGCAAGCATGCGCTGTTTGACCCGAGGTCAGGGGTCAGGGCTGCCAAGCATACAGCATGCCAGGTAGGATACAGCATGCCAAAAAAAGAGAACAAAAAACAAAAAACGAACAAAAAATGGCTTGTTGAGTGATCTGTGTTGATGATAAAAAAGAGTCAGCATGTGCTT
Source organism: Alaria marginata (assembly GCA_037833945.1). Taxonomy (NCBI): domain Eukaryota; class Phaeophyceae; order Laminariales; family Alariaceae; genus Alaria; species Alaria marginata. Next base: position 15,718 of record JBBMKB010135277.1, read on the forward strand.
TTCAAACTACAGCCCGTATCATTCGCGTACGGGTACCTCTCGTAGATTGGTAGATATCTATCATCTTATCATCTTATCATCTCACCAATAATCGACGTAGCTTCCACCTTCATCTTGCCGATCGCCTCGTCCTCTTGCGCAATGGCTTTGACCCTCGTCTATCGAACGAACGTCGAAGGCACCGGATTGTGTTGTTGCTCGTTGTTATTAATAGTGGCATCGAAAACGTCTTGAAGAAAGTTCGTATTGAAAGTAAGTGCTGGACTTTGCACTGGACTTTCCTCGCGCTGAGGCAGGCGATCACAAACTATCTTCCCGCCAACCACACATCCGGCAACTAGCAGCATCCTCAGCGTGACGCTGCTGTGATCGTGCAATAAGCGACAAGTATCCACCTACCGCCGTGAGGGCTGTCTCTGGTGTTATAGCAGTGCTTTGCTCCATGTTTGCTTGTGAGTCCGAGTCCCGCTGCCCTTGGCTACGTATGATACGAGATACGAGTATGCACCCACCCTAGCCTAATTCCAAGTAGTTTAAAGCACCGAAACGCGGGCAGTTTAAATGAGGCATCCCCGGTATCCCGCGCATTTACCGCCTCATTACACCAAAACTTTTCGATGACCGTTTGCGTTTGGAAGTAAACGCAGTGTTTTAGTAGTACCGCAGGGGGATAACTTGCGGAGACAGCGCCCCTCGCCGAGGGGAGATGGCTCCCCCCACGGCGCCATCAGCTGCTGGGTGCAGCGTACGCGTGGCCGTCCGCGTACGTCCTCTCCTGAGCTTCGAGAAGACAGAACGACTGGGAGAGTGTTTGAGCTGTATCCCTCAATCCAAGCAGCTACGGGTAGGGGACGGAGGAGACAACGGGCGCAACTCGTTCACCTTTGACTTCACCTTCCCCAAGGCTTGCGAGCAGCGCACGCTATACGATGACTGCGTTGCTTCTCTGCTTGAAGGTGGGCTTGAAGCATACACCTGAGATCGTTCAATGCTGCTCCTTTTGCGTAGTTCGCAGCTACCCGTATTTTGCTGCTGTTGTCTGGTCTGGTCCCACTTTCGTTTTTTTGCGATTTTGTCTTCTTCGATACAGGCCTATCATACTGTAGTTTGGTTGACCCAAGGGGCAGCGTCCAGGTTTGACCCCTCTTGATCTCCTGTTCTTTGGGCGTCTCTGCCATGTCTGCAGGGTATGCTGCGATTCTCACATGCGTCAGCATTGGCAGGCTACGCTAAGCGTTAACCTGCTACTGCAGTTGCCCTCCTTGCTGTGACGCTATAATACTGCTGCTGCGGTGTGTTACGCAGCCAATGACCGTTTCTTTTTCTTACCGTTGCAAAGCAAGGTTTTATTATCGGCGTAATATCTGACATGGACCCTGTTCCCTGTGCTTCATCAATAACGCTCGAGATGCTGCTTCAAATCCAGCTAATAACAGAGCACCCTCGGGTACCGGTTCTCCAAAAACGATTTTGTTGTACGTACGCGTTGAGAGAGACTACGTAGCCCACCCTGCAACGTTTCAGGTGCTTTGTACCAGCAGGACAACGTATGATACTCACAGCTCAACGCCACATCTCAAACTGGATCTGGTCTACGTACGTATGGTACAGGCTTACTGTAGTATACCCATGGATCACAGCAGCGCTGTTCACATCGGAGTGGAAATGATCGCTTCGTAATCTGCGAATGCTTGATTTTCTGAAGCCTCTGCTGCTGCTGCTGCTGCTGCTGCTGTGGTTTCAATGTCGTTCGGGGTCGGGTTCGAACACCCCTCTACCTGGCATTAGCTGGCTGTTATCGAAATTTTCGGTTTCCAACAGCCGCCTTATATCATAGCCTACACCGCCCATCAGATGGCTGGAGCGGGTATGCTGTAATATAGTGCGCCTGATGTGTTTGTTCATCGTGTGTGTCGTGTTTCGTCCTGCACGGCACCCCACAAGGCGCTTTCATAAAAAAACTTCGTGTCGTACAGACTAAAACAGGACCGAGCATTTCCATTTCCATGCATTGCTGATGCCTCGAGAACCTTGAACTCACGTCTTACGAAGGCAAATTTTGCTGTCGAAATGCATTTGCTGATGCTGCTGGTTTGTCAAAGCTCTACTGCTTCCTGGTACGAACTTGTTCGAGTACAAATGCGGTGCTTTCGGGGCTTTCACGACCCTCGTGGGAAAGACCTCCCGTTGCTGCATCACCCGTACACAGAGAGCTACGCCTCCGATATCAAGACAAGACAACGTTCTTACTTCGAAGTACGAAAGCAAAACCGTGTAACACCATGTTGATTTTTATTGGAGCTTCCATAGAGCTCCGTCGAAAGGGCTCATATCATATGCTTCTGCTTTGCACCGTCGAAAGCGATGATCGGCTTTGTCGGAGAGAGCTCCTCTTGAGCAAAAACTATACCGGGTATTTCAGAACCTTGCTGCTTGTCTTTTTAGCGGAATCGTTTTCAGCAATGTCTTCCGATATGCCTGCCTCTTTCCATGCTATTAACAACGTTGTTGACGATGATGAAGATCAGAGAGGGTGCAATGTGCGGTGTGCTTCTGCCGCGCGCGACGATCACACCGCGGCAAGCTCATCTCTGGACCATACGTTGGTCTGTTCGTCGTGCCTCGAACACCCTCCAAGCAGTTGCCGTTGCGCACACATCCAGATTTCAGACAAATTCGCTACCAGGTATATACTTCGACGCATTAAAATAGTACGAGGTACCCCTTTAGGGACCCAGATAAAGCGACTTCAAAAACGACAAATGAGGTCATCTCATGTCAACCTTTTGCGTAGGAAGAGCGTGCAACAATAATAATGCAAGTTGCAAGTACAATATGCTGCGCGCGTGTCGTACCTCCTTATCTCCTCACTACGTTGCACTTCGGACGCACCCCCCTGCCCCAGCAGCTCGGTCGTGTGGCCGAGATGCTGTTATCGTCAAGTTTTGTCGACTTTTCCCCCCTCAAGTCCCAAAGGAGATTTAGTTGTGTGGGAACATCATCATCATCATCATGTACGCGCCGGAACATCATGCACCCGCTGCTTTCCCCACTTGCCAAGTATTTGAGCTTCGAGCGGTGTATCAGCTCTATTATACGAATCTAATCGTAAAATACAGCAAAATCGTGACATCTTTACGCCTATGAAGCCATGATTGCTTTGCTTTTTTTCGTCAGAGTTTAACCCTCCCCCCCCTCCCCGTCATGCTGTCGCTCCTATGGACCTGTACGCTGGACTGGCAGCGTTCTTCGAGGGATTCAATGCCACTATTCTGGCCTATGGGCAAACGGGATCGGGCAAGACCTATACCATGGGAAGCGCCAGCAGCCTGAGGTGATACCACTCCTGCTTGCTTGCTACACGTACAACTGGATGGTGTCTGATGTTTTGTGAAGCGTTCCTGTGTCGTGTCCCCGGCACTCTTACCTTGAGAGGTCTCGTTCCTTGCATGTATGGCACCCCGCCACCACGGCAACATATTGGTGCACACATAAAGAGAGCACAGGGTTTGCTTGTTGTTATTGGGCCAGAAACATCGTAACTCGAAATATAAAAATATTCGCGTGCACTCTTCCCTACCTATTGGAAAGAGTACTGACAGCCTCCCTCCCCGGTGTTTTGTGTGCGTTTTTCTTGCTTTAAAATCAATACCAATATAAAATTATAGCAGCCGCAAGTGTTTCGTCGTGTCCGGAGCGGACGTTCTTCGGTACGGGATGATACAGGGTGGTGCTCCTGTGCAATGACGGTGATGCTGGGGTCGGGCGACCGAGAGGCCAAATCAAACTTGCCCCCAGTTGAAGCATGGTATCATACATCTTTGAGAGTCGTTTAGAGCTATTATTTGAGGTATCCCTTGAGACTCTGTTAATAGTTGGTTATAGTTGGTTGGCAGGTCGACCACGGCGGTGTCGTTGAGTGTTGCAATGGCTGTGGATATCGCGCAATATCACACAACAATGCGCGGTAATCACAATATGCTGTGGTTTCTTAAATTTTGGTCATGATGTTGCTAGTAATACCAGCCGTACTCTTCGCTCTTACTCGTTGCAAGCAGGTAGGACAAACGAAGTAGACTGCCTGACGTACGTAAACATGAACCACGACTTAACCTGAACGACAGACACCACGCCGAAATCGTTGGGCTCAGTCAACGATTTCACCGATCACCGATCACCGAATGGCACACCGATCGCTACACTCACCCTGACCCTAACCCTAACCCTTTCGGGACGCTTGATACAAAACGCCTCCCTTGACAGGATTGCCGAGGAAGAGCAGGGCATCATCCCCCGCGTCATCACCGGGATGTATGACTTGCTAAGGGAAGCTCTGGAAGAGAGGCCCAATGTCTCCTACACGGTACGGTGTCAATTCCTAGAGATCTACGGGGAGGACATCCACGATCTCCTGGAGCCAGCGGGATCTACGGTGACGATTCGCGAGGGGCAGAACGGAGAGGTCAATGTGCACGGGGCGAAGGAGATGCTGGTTCAAGGCGCAGAGGTGGGAAGCAAGGTTAAGCCTATGGTCTAACCCATCAGACTATCCTCATAGTCTATCCCCTTAACCCTATGGTACCTGGTATCTCCGTATCCCTATTTTGGAAACCCTTGTAGCCGTATAGTCTAACCCCTTAACCCTGTGGTCTAACGCCTTAACGCTGTAAGTTGACACTATACTAGTAGTCTTATAGTCTCACCCCGTAACCCTATATCTTAGTCTATCCCCTTACCCCTGTGGTCCTTATTGTGATAGCCGGGATCGTTTGCTTCGGTTCCGTACTATAATATGATGTTTATACTCGTAGTGGACTTATTAACCCTTTCACTGCTGCCAAAATGAACCTACTCTATTTTCAAGTAATTTCCCCCAAAAACTGTCGGTGCAGCTCTAAAAGTGTTGAGACTATCAGTAGAATAAAACTTGCGAAACCATCCGTGGAAAGACGACCACTCATTTTTTTATAGCAAAACATGACTACTGTTGCTACAGCAGCAAAGTGTATAGAGCTCTGCGTTTCAGGACGCGTTCGGCTGTCTTTGCTCAATTGTGTTTATTGCAATACAATTTTTGCTGTTCTGTTCTGTCTTCGGGGATGTTTTTCTGTGGCACGAGCAGGAGATGGCCATGCTTTTGGAGAGGGGCTCGCTCTGCCGAACGACGGGGTCGACCCTCATGAACGCACACTCTTCCCGATCGCACGCCATCTTCACGGTGCTGCTAGAGCAGCGCATCCGGCCCGAGGGAGAAGCGCCGGTCGCCGACGAGAAGGTTAGTGGAATTTTCCACACATCGGACAGATGACGATCTAGATCATAACATAGATCATCTAGATCATCTATTAATAGATCATCTAGATCATCTAGGTCCTCTGTCTGTTGTTATGATATAATACGTTGTGCAGGATCTGTGTGGTACAGGTCACACCCGGGAAACGTGAGCTAGATTATTCAGATCGTTCGGCTCTTACCAGGCAATATGATCTATATGATCTATATGATCTATAGGCCATGCAGATCATGTACTGTAGACCAGGGATCTGTCAGCCCCGAAATATCTAAATCGTGAATAGGGATCTGATCTGTTCTATGTGTGACTTTTTCAGAGCAGTAGAGCGGTCCGCCGCGCAACCTAACCCATGAAAACGGCTGTTCCCACTTTTTTTCGATTCAGGCGGTTGTCATGTTGTTTGCCCTCTATTTTTTTCGATGGCTCCGCCTACTTGCTCGACTGCTATTGCTGTGTGCGACCTATGATTGTGCTTGTGCTTGTGCTTATGCTCATGCTTACCACCAGTATTGCTATGTGGGACGAACGCTTGCCGCCTCTATTGGTATGTGCGACTTTTTCTTATGCTTATGGTTACGCTTCCCACCACTATTGCTCTCGTGCGACGTATGTTTCTGTTTCTGCTTGTGCCAACCCTGTATGAAAGGTGGACCCCGATGATGTGGAGATCCGTCGATCCAAGTTTCACTTCGTCGATCTCGCCGGATCTGAGAGGGCTAAACGGACCGGGGCATCCGGCCAGCGCTTCAAGGAGGTGTGCTGCGTCTTAATCACATTGTGATGCGGGGGGTGGGGGGGTGTAGTCGTTGTCATGCATAGCCGTAGTCTGTCAGATTGTAGGCCCTCGCATCCTTACAATGCGGGACGGAGCATGTCGGGTTTTCACCGACCAAGCAGACATTGCTTGCACCAAGCGTGAAGCGCCGTGAATAGGGGGGGGGGGGGGGGTAGTTTCGTGTGCCCGTTGACTGTAGAAAATGGTGCTGTTGAGCGACCTTCGAAGACGTCAAACGTGCATGTTTCGGTTTTGTTTCGTTTGCCCTCTGACATTCTGTGGCAAATGGTGCGGTAAAGCAGTCTTGGTTACATCACACGTGTACGTATCGGGTTTGTTTTTCATGGATGGTAGTTTGCACCTGTCAGGGCGTTGTGGCGCACACCCTATGATTCTGTTGTATCGTAGCTTCATTGCAAGGGTTGCCGTCAGTTCCATTATCGGGCTGTTGTTGGCGGCGGAGTCGAGCGCTGAATTTGGGAACGCTGTTTCAAGCGTGTTCACTTTTTCAGGGGGGTACCCGTATCGATAAGGTGAGCGCGTAAACGCTCGCAAACGCGTTCTGATTGGCGTTTCTCTGTTTTGATTTGCCAGGGTGTGGACATCAACAAGGGGCTGCTGACCTTGGGGAACGTGATCAGCGCGCTTGGCGACGACACCAAGAGGGGGAGGGTGCACGTTCCGTACCGGGATTCGAAGCTCACCCGCATGCTGCAGGATTCGCTGGGCGGAAACAGCCAGACGCTTATGATTTGCTGTGTGTCTCCGGCGGAGTCCAATATGCACGAGACGCTCAGCGCTTTGCGGGTAAGACCGGTGGGGGGATCTGCTGTTTGGTTGGCCTGTTGTAGTCACCGCGTCGCCTGGCTGCGCGTTTTTCAAGAGTGCCGAGGTAATTGGTGTTTGGTGTTAGGAGTGCTGTCAGTTTGCTCGGAATGGCTGGAAACTCGATCCAAAAGGGCGTTGTATACGGACGTTATTCGCGATAAGCCTATCTATAATTCAGACTTAACTTCGCAAGAGTTATTAATAGATACTAGGGACTATGGTAGGAAGAGTTGAGCGCTATCTCTCCGCCCTAAACTCGTTTTTGATGTGCTTTTGCGCGGCCTTCGATAAAACAGAGACGTTGTGCATCGCCGCGGCGGCCGTGGTGTCAACGCATTTGGCGGAAGTGGTACCGGGGCGATCGATTTTTCTATTAGGTTAACCCCTTGGGGACTTGAGAGGGAAAAAAGGTCGAAAACAGATGACGATTACAGCATTGGCCACACGAAGCATCGCGGGCTGCCGGGGTATGATAGGGGATGTGTCCGGAGTGCAACGGAAGGAGGCGTACGACCCGCGTGCAGCATGACGAGAATTGTCTTGTTGCACGCTCTTCCTACTGTAGTAGAAGGGTGGTAAGACTGCGACTGTCGCTTGTTAAGTCGATGTACCTGGGCCCCGAAAGAGTTCAGATTGCGGATAGCGAAACACGTCCCGCTGTAAAAGGCGTTGCTCGGCATGTCGGCCTAAGGTTGTGTCTACATGTCCACATGCTCCACCCCCCACCCCGATCGACCCCGACGTCCTCGTCATCTGTTGTTGTTGTTCTCACATTAACTTATCGCCAAAATCAAGTCCGTGGTCAATCTATCCCACCCTTACTGTACCTGCCCCCATCAACACCCCCAGTTAGCAGTCAGTGTACGTTCTCCCCGCCCCTGAACGCCTCCCCGCTTGCTGCCACCGCGTGTGTGCGTAAAACCGCAGTACGCGAACCGCGCTCGCAACATCCAGAACAAGCCCGTCGTCAACCGCGACGCTAACTCTATGGTCATCAACGAGCTCCGGGAGAAGGTGCAAGCTTTGGCGGCGGAGCTATTGCGAATACGGTCGAGCGGGGGTGAGGGCACAGGGGAGAGCAGTGGGGACTTGGTGTCCGCGGTATCGCTCCGAGAGTTAGCGCTGGCCTCGACGCCCTCGCGGCAGCCACCGCGGCAGCTGACGAGACTGTCTAGCAGCCGCAACGGGTCGGTGGAAATGTCCGGCCCACTGCAGCGCGAGCTGACGATCCTCCGGGCTCGGGCGGCGGAGGCAGAGGGGGAGGTGGTCAGGCTAACGGAAGAGGCTAAGCGCTCGCGGAAGCGCGAGAGCGAGAAGGATGATGCCTTGGCGGAGGCAAAGGCGGAGCTTGACCTCGCCCATGCCGATGTGGGGGCCCAGGGGGGAGTCGGGGGGACGGACGAGTTTATGATGGGGGTCGCGGAGGCTGGAAGGCGTGCTGTTGCCGGGGGGGATGTTGGCTCCGCGCGGGGGGAAGCCGGTGACCGGGGGGAGCGGCCGCCGGCTTTGGAAGAGGGGGGCACTAGCCCTAAGATGGGTCTCGGTGGCGTCATCAAGGGGTTTTTCTCGGGGGGAGGGTCGGCGCGCGGAAAGTCTCCGGGCGGCGCCCTCGGCGTTAGCGGGAGCGGGTCCCAGGAGGGGACGGAAGGGGAGGTGGCGGCGGCGGTGTCGGCGGCGGCGGCGGCGACGGCGGCGGCAGGGGGTGGCGCGCAAACTTCGCTGGCGGGGGAGCAGGGGAAGCAGAGCGCGCCGCGGGAGAGGGCCCTAGCTTTCGTGAAGGATTTCCACACTCAGATCCAGGGCTTGGAGGAAAAGCTGCACGACTCTGAGAGGCAGAGGGCGGCGCTCGAGCGGCAGCTGGTGCACCACAGCGGGGGGAGTGGAAGACCAGGGTCCACGGCCGGCGATACCGCACCTCTTACCGTTGGGTTGTCCGCTAAGCTTGCGGCGGCTGCAGCTGGAGATACGGGAGAGCTGAGCACTGATGCTGTCGCTGAAGCTAAGAAAAGGTGAGCCGAGTGTTGGTGATGGAGTGGAGGGGGGGAGGGGCGGTGTGTGTGTGGGGGGGGTGTACTCATATCACGCATGGCCGCATTCTTAAGAGCATACGTAGGCGGGTGGTTGTCCCCAAAACGTTTGGTGAAGTTCTAATGGGGCTGAACGTTTTCCGACGCTTGTGCTGACTGCAATTTTATGTTTTTCCCAGCCGTGACGAAACGAACGCCTCCTGGTTGTTGCTTTAAATGCCTCCTGATTGCGGCTTTGAATACCTCCTTTTTGTCGAATGCCCTGTCGCGGCTGTGTTTAGGCTTGCCGAGGAGAAACAACGGAGGCACCAGCTCATCGCCCGTCTCGGCGCTGAAAGCGAGGGGGAAAGTCCTCAGGCGGGGGAGAAGGGCACTGGCGGAAAATCTCAGGACGAGGAGGAGGACGAAGTAGAGGAGGAGGAGGACGAGGAGGAAGAAGATGACGAGGATGAGGAAGACGAGGAAGAGGAGGGGGTTGATGGGGAGGAGGAGAGCGAGGGAGGTAGGGCGGCGAGACGGAAGAAGTTGGGCTCCAGCGTTGTCGCGGCGCACGAGGAGGAGGTGAGATTGAGAGCGACCATATCTGCGCCTTTGTGTGCACCAACACGCGTTTTTTTTCTTGTCGAAGACGCACCTGGTTTTTTACCTGCAGTATTTACGTGAGGCGCGAATTGTTTTTTCTGTGGGTGTGTCGGCGCGCAAAGCTTAGTTTTTAGCGGCGGGCTGACTTCGGGGCTTCTTGGCGAAGCTTGCCTCTCTCGCGGCTTTGTAACGTCAGTGGGTGCTGTTAAGGCTGTTGTTCTGCTGCTGCTATGGCTGCATTTCGGCTACGGGTACCGTCATGGTGGGTGTCGCTTGACAGGGTGTACCCCTGGTAGGGTGGTTGACCGTTGAGTGGCGCCGTCTGTTATGTCACGGGGATACTTCGGCGAATCAATGGATGTGCGTTTTTCTTGACGCCATGCTGTCGTCCCGCCGACACTGGCGTTCCGATTGCTTGTTTGTGCAGGAACGTGCACTGCGCAAGAGCGAGACGAGGATCAACGCGGAGCTGTCGGACTTAGACAAGAGCATCATCCTCAAAGAGGCGCTGCTCGCACAAATCAAGGAGGGCCAGGCTTCCTACGAGACCATGCAACAGGTGCGCTCTTTTTTTTGCAGCCGTAACCGTTTTTGTGTTTTAGTTTTTTGTCAGCTGTTCTCGTTGAAATCCGGTGTTTCGTTTCGGGTTTTAGTTTTTTGTCAGCTATTATCGTCGAAATTCAGTGTTTCGGGTCGAGTTTTACTCTGTTGTCGGCTGCTGATGTTGTAGTCCGGAACTTGCGCGTAGTATGACCGCGTTGGATGCGTTGGGGTCAAAGTGCTTACGTCATGGGAATCGCGCTGGAGATGTTAGGGTGGCATTTTTTTGGTGAGGGGGTTACGAGTTACGATTCATGAATTGAGCTCAACTATGAGTGTGTTTCATGTGTTTTGTTGTTACTGCCTCCTGAGATTCTTCCATTAACGTGATCGTGGCGTGAGATGTGGCGTGGGCTTGCCTACATACCGCCGTTCTTGGCGAGAATGCTTGTTGCGCGATTCTGCAGAGCAGTCCGTGTAATAGACGCCCTCTCCAACGGCAATCGGTAGTCGAGTGATGGCCTCGCTTGAGCCGCTGAACCTGTGACTGCTCCGCTCGCTTGCTTGCTGTGCCCGTGCACCATTTCGGTGCTCGATGTTTTTAATTTGCTTCTTCCCCCCTCCTCGTCGCCCCCGCCGCCGTCGTTAGCACTACGAGCACAAGCTGGAGGAGATGGACGTGGAAGTGCATCGGCACGAGCAGGAGCACGAGCGCCTGCTGTCTGACCTCGAGAAGCTCGAGAAGCAAACCGAGGTTGCCGTGCAGGCAAGAATACCAAAAACAGCTCTGACTGAGGATGCGTGTGTATGTGTGTTGTGTGTTTTCTTGACATTAATACGTTATTTCTACCCATCGACATATTTTACTTCACACCCAGTTTCCGTGCCGACTGTTCATGCTAGAGAGATACAAGCTATGTGGTCACAAACTACGATGTAGAACCAACCATGCCATTGCTATGGTTCGTCTAAATATCCCGATGAAGTTAGAGAGCAACCAGCGGTACGTCCAAACTTTCCGACTTGAGTTTATACATGTAGAGCAACCATTGTTACGTCCAAAAGCCCCTGACGTGATTCTGTACAGGAACCATTTTTTACGTCGAAATAATCAGGGCTTTTCCCGGATCATGACGACCCAACCCGGGTCGGATCAGGTGGTTTTCAAAATCTTGCAAGTCGAGTCGGGTCGAGTCTGGTCGAGACGGGTCGCGCCAGGAGGTTTTAAATCTCACGGGTGGGTTCGGATCACCCTAAACCCCAACCCGACCCGACCTGCGAGAAGTAACCCGACCCGCGAATTGCCCTGGATTTTTTCCTGACATCTTGACCGAGCGCATATGAACCAACCAATGGCCAGTCGAAGACATTGACCCTTCAATATCAAGCAGTGCACTGCTGCTGTATTGAACAACCATTGCGGCGAAGTTTTCCCGACGGATTGAATCAGCAAGTAATTGTTTCGCCGAGAGATCCGTGAGCGGCGGCGGGCGGGTAGGCAGAGTGCTCGGCATGTTTTTTTTTTCGTGCAGGACTTCGCGAAGATAGAGGAGCTTTGCCGATGAAAAATGAGACTTGACGGATTATAGTGGCTGTGTATGTCTGTGCTCTTATCGCGCGTCCAACCGGCGTCTTTTGATCGTGTAAACACGCAGTTAAAATCGATCGCAATTTTGTTGTTTTCGGATTTAACATAGCGTAATGCCCGCAACAGCGTCGTTCCCCTTCTCTTGAACGCGCGGTCGCGACCCTCGAGGAAGAAAGGCGCCTGCTTTAATTCAGTACTCTCCTGGTATCACCATGTGTGCGTACACATTGACTACCTCGGCAAAGCCCCATCACGCCAGAAGAGTACCGAACGGGGTTGGCTTTTACGTTCTCCAGTGGGGGCAGAAAATCGCATGCCCTTTTTGGTTCGTTGACACCGTAGCCTCCGTGCCCCCCCCCCCCCTCCCCGCTGTGTCCGTGGTGAGAGCAGGAGGAGCGGGAGAAGCTGAGGGGCCAGCTTAAGGAAAAGACGGCGGCGCTTCACAAGGCTAAGGAGCGGCAGAGCGAGCTGAGCGTGCTGTCACGGGATCGGCGCGCGAAGGAGGATAACATGAGGGGGCTGGAGACCGAGATCATGAAGATGAAGAAGATTAAGGTATATATGTCGCGCCGCAAACCCATGAATAGGCCAGGCTGCCTGCGTACGTTGCTATTTTTATAGAGACAGCAGACTCGGGCTTGCTACGGTAGATCTACCCGAAGTAGACCTATTAATTCCGGCGGGTAGGGAAGCGCAAGATGTGAGGTCGACTGTCGACTGCCTTCTTTTTGGTCCGGTGTCTGATGTCACTGTCTGTCTGTCTGTCTGTACTCGTATATATATATATAGCTCGGCGTTTTTTTTAAATTTTATTCTCACTTTTACTTTCTCGCTTCTGGACAAGCCGTGGTCACAGCAGGTGTCGGCCCTTCCCCCCCCCGGTGCGTGCTTTCGTTTTTATCGCGCAGAGAGTCCGGCATTCCACAGACTGCTTGTCGATTTTTTGTTGATTTTGCTAACTCATGCTCTCGCGCTTTCTGGGAGTCAATTTTTGCGCAAGAAAACTGGAAAGAGTCCCTACGCACTGGGAGGGGCCCGAACTCGCGAAACCGGCCTTGTTGTGTAGTTACGAGGTTAACCACTAGACCACCGGGAACGCCGGCGATATTTCGACTTGACTTGTTTGCCCCTGGCGCAGTTGACGCAGTGCACGCTAACCGTACAAAGCTGTCGCGGTCTCGTGTAGGATTACTTTTTTGGTCCCACTGCCTATCTAGAGGTCGACACGATATATCTGCTGGGCGTGGTTGCCCCTGGGGTAGTTGACGCGGTATGAACAACAGTATAGTGTTGGCGCGGGCTCGTATGTATTAAACGTCGACAGCTGTCGCTTACTCTTTTCATCATATTACATACCAGGTACAAGGTTCTCCTTCGGGATGTGGTTGGCTTGAATCCCCGGGGATGTCTCAAGTTGAAAAGGGGGGGAACACTCTTGAAAAAAACTAAAGAAAAAAGTGGCCACCGCGCAAGCAAACCGGCAAGTAACATAACATTATAACATTACAACACCGGCCAACCGAACCGAGTTTATAGCGTAGTCTACATTTTTTGTGGTGGCTTGTAGAGGGTAGGGGGGGCGCTGTTGGGGATGGTCATGACGCGTGTTTTATACCCTTCTCCTTGTTGATGTAGCTTTTTTTGCAGTCGGTTTTGTCTCTGCGTTTTTTATTTTTTTTTCTGTTCGCCAAGCCCGTTCCGCGTGCGTGTGTGGTCTCTGGTCTCTGGCCGGCGTTGTGTCGCGTACCCCCACCGGAGATCTGGTGGTGCTTTTATTGCTGGCGATCGGTTGAAAAACCTTCAGTTGTTTGTTGACTTTACGTCGGCGGCTGGCTGTCGTTGTGCTTATTTCATTAGACATTTGGGCCAAACAGGACATCCGATCTCTCGTTTCTGACGTTAACCGAATGACGGCCGATTACTTTGCAGGTGGAGCTGCAGCGGCGATTGGACGCGGAACAAAAGCGGCAGCGCGAGATCGTGACGCAGAAGTCGAAGGAGATCATGTCTCTCAAACGCAGTGCAGCCAAGTAAGTTACAAATACGTTTAGTTATTAAAAAATACGGCAGTGTCAACGTGACAGACACCTCGACACGAGAAGCCGCTTTTGTTTGTGTTTTTGAGTCCAGTGCTTGTGGCGTTCGAAGTGGCGAGTGCCATCTGCGGCCGGTGCGGTTTGATTCGGTTCGATCTAGGTCGATTCGGCTCGGTTCGGTTCGGTTCGGTTCGGTTCGGCTCACGATCGGCTCCGCTTTGTTACTGCAACTTGAGGCTATTGTTTCGTGTTGGAATGCATTTCTCGCGCCCTCCTTGCCTCCCTCCCCCCCTTCACATTTTGTTTTTGCGCTTCTGCCACCTACCACCTTCCACACGATGTGTTTGTTTTCTTTTGCGACAGGGACCAGGCCGAGGTGAAACGGCTGGAGAGAGCAAAGAGCAAAGCGGAGGCAGTGTCTAGGCGTCACCTAGATGAGCTGGCGCTGATTCGCAGGCTGCAACGCCAGAAAGTCGGTGTGGGGCGTAAGCAGAAGCTCACGGTGCAGGAACGGGAGACCAAGAAGCTTCTTGATGCGAAGGTGCGTGGTCGGCGCTCGCGATATTTCGTGGAATTTTTGGGTTTGGTTTGGTTTTGTTTGGTTTTGTTTGGTTTGGTTTGGTTTGGTTTGGTTTGGTTTGGTTTGGTTTTCTTTGGTTTGGTTTGGTTTGGTCTAGTCTGGTTTGGTTCTGTTTTGTTCGGCCCGTTCAGGGTAGGTTAGGTTAGGGTAGGTTCGGTGTGATTTATTTGTTTGTTTTCTCTACTACCGCGGCGATATTTTCGCCGTTTCGCTGACCGACGGAAAGCCGCGTCGTGCCGTGAAGTTTTCCGGTAGGTTTGGCATTTTTTTTTTTTGTGTAGTCACGGGCGTTCTGAAACTGTTGTCGAAGTTTCGCTTTCAACGCTATATGACAATATTGATGCTCAGCCTGCACTCATGCCCTCCCCTCACCGGCCTCCTTTGCGCGTATGACGACACGATGACGCAGTTGAAAGAGCTCACGCGGGCGGAGGAAGCGGCTGAACGGCTCTCTGCGGAGTACGAGAAGAAGCTTCTGCTGCTGCAACAGAAGGAAAGCCTCGAGCTCGTCAAGGTTTCCATCACCAGCAGAAGGCGAGCTGCGCGCGGAAGGGGGGGGTGGTGCTCTTTTTTCTGGGCTATTGTTTTTTGTTTTGTGTTGCCTTTTGTTTAAGGCGCTCGTGACCTGGCTTGGAACTGTTTTTTTTTGTCGGAGAATATTGCTAGCATCGGTGCTTTCGGTTGCCTCAATGTATGTGTTTTCCCGCTTTCTATTGGCGTCGACCTCCGATGTAGCACGAATTTCGCAACTACGGTAGTACTTCATTTTGTTCGGGGTGTCTCGCTCCGCTGTGTCCACTATCTGCTCCATCTTTACCCTCGCTTCACTATCTCCCTTTTGCCATCCTGCGCTGAATCCCGTCCGGCCCCTTCATCCTCTACCCGCCTTTTTGGACGAATCCAAAACTTTGGACGTATCCAAAACCGGGCTGCAGGGACCAGCGCCAGCTCAGAAGTCGAGACGCGCGCTCCCGCTCACGAATCTCGCCCCTGGGTTCCCGAGATAGTCGTTCCGAGAACCGATCCGAGAACCGTTCTGAGAGCCGTTTAATGGCACCCCCGTCCCGCACGGTGAATCGCTTCGGCAAGCACTTCTCGCCGCAGCAGCAGCAAGCACAGCAGCAGCAGCAGCAGCAGCACACACAACAGCAGCAGCAGGAGAAGGATCAAGGGCACCGGAAAGGAGGCGTTGACTCGAGCGGGGTTGCGTCACCTCTGTCCCCTGTTGTGGAGAGCGAGGAGATTACTCTCCGGGCTGCGCTGCCGGCTGAGGGCGGGTTGGACGAGGAGGAGCTGGACACTTTGAGGGAGGTGGAAGAGCGGCTGGAAAGCAACAAGGTCCAGCTGGAGTACAAGGACCGCAAAATTGTGTCGATTCAGCAGGAGGTGGATGCGTGGGCGGAGAAGAGAAGGCTCAAGCAGCGCCAGGACGGGGGTGGGGGCAGCGGCAGCAGCGGCAGCACCGGTAGCGGTGGCGGCGGCGGTGGTGGTGGTGACAACGCGGCGCAGGAGCAGAGTAAGGGGCAGGGGGAGAAGAAGGGGAAGCGGGCGGAGGTGGGGGAGGCCCAGATGATCGAGGAGTTGGAAAGCGGCCTCAGCGACCTCAAGGGGGCTAAGGGGATCATTCGGGTGCTGTTCAGTAGCCTTGTGGCTGCGAGGCGCGGGCTGAAGCAGAAGACGGGGGCTGCGAAGGGCTTCCAGGTGGGAATACGGCGTTATTTTTTGGGGGACTACTGTCTTCGTTTTTTTTAGCGTTTCCCTTGTATCACGACCAAACAATCAAGTCCAACTTCTAGTAGTTTGTCCCTAAAAAAGAGGGTGAGGTTATACGTTTCATCTGGGTTTTGTAGAGAAGGTTGGGGTGGGTATGTGTGGGTGTTGGGTTCCGAGAAGCGGTGACCATCAATAGTTATTCAATTAGGTGCGAGGACACGAAAATACTGCTGTGTAACATGCCGTGTGCTCACGAGAGATCGGGAATCGATAAAGTTGGTTTAGCCTCCGGCAGTAGTCTATGCATTTTGCGTGTCTGGTATGTCGTTGTGGCGTAAAGCGAGGTGTCGCGTTATATCTCGCACAGAGGATGCTGAGGGAATGGGGGTCTGTCGATCTAGGTCGCGGCGCGCTTGTCGAAAATCAAAATCGAAATCGAAAACAAAATCGAAAACAAAATCGAAAACGAAAAATTGAACACGACATCGAAACCGGCATTGAAATCGAACTCTGACTCGAAAACAAAATCGAACTTTAAAACGAAAAACAGGAGCAACTGGAGAAGAAATCGCAGGCCCTGGAAGATACCCAGGAGCTTCGCCAGGCGGAGCAGCGCAGCTACGACCGTAAGCTGACGTCCCTTAACTCCGATTACGAGCGAAAAATGAACGGGCTGATCAACCACACCGGTATGAGCGGCCTGCTCCATGCCGCGATCGACCGCACGGAGGTGGACCCCGCTCAGGCTGCAGGAGACCAACCTAGCGATTCATCTTCGCTGTCGGAGAGACGCAGTTCCGGAGTGGAGGGTGGTTCGGGTATGGCTCGCCGTGGTGGTGGAGGAGGGGGAGGTGGCGGTGTTGGGACGGGGGGCGGGGATACTACTTTGGACGTTATGGCGAAGGTTTTGCACGAGAGGTGGCTTTCGGAGAGGGAGAAAGCGAGGACGCTGGAGTCGCGACTGAAGGAGTCAGAGGCTAGGATAGGGGACCTGGAAGAGGTACGAAGGGAGTTGCAGCAGAAATTGGCATTTTAGCGGGTTGTGGCGTTAGTTAGGTTGTTTTTTGGGTGAATTGACGAGGGAGTTGTTACAACAGTATTAGGCGTTATGGCGAGGTATGGGGTTGTTTGTGCTGATTTTGTATGAAGTGGCAGTTTTTTGGCGGCTTTCGTGTCGCTTTTTTGCGGCAAGGTAGAGTATGGCAGAGTAGCGGTAACGTAAGGTAGGCTAGGGTGGGCGAGGGTAGGGTAGGGTTAGGTAGGGCAATGTAGGTCGAGGTAAGGTAGGGTAGGGTAGGGTAAGGTAGGGTGGGCGCTGTGTTTTATTATGGGCCCACTCTGGCAAATTACGTTGTACGGAAAATGGGGCTGGTCGACTAGCCGACGGGCCAGAGGAGAACAACGTTGTCGTACTTTTACACGTTCGCGCATCTATCTCGGTAACGCCTATTCATAACTGAAAACCTGGGTTTCTCCGCTCGTACGCCACCCCATCTTTTGCATCGACCACCTAACACTGCTCTCGACAGGTCCGCAAAAACGAACGCAAGGCCTTCTCGGAGAAGCAGCACGATGAGGAGTGGCTGTCCTACGAACTCCGGGCCTACCGCGCTCGCTACGGCCAGCTCAGGGACGAGCGAGACCTCCTCCAGGTGCGTCTGCCACGGGTAGCGGTATAAGTTGGCTGGATTGTGCTCTGGCGGCTGCAGTGCCCGCTGCCGCTCCGCAACATTTACTCGTCGGGGTCGATAGACCGCGCTTTTTTTTAAGTTGCGTTGCGTTATCATGTCGTTTTGACTCCTTCCAGTCCTTCAATAGTGGAAGCGTTGCGTTGTCGATCTCTCACCCGCCTCAAACGAAACACTCAGCCTGGCGGTTTGACGAACCACCCCCCCCTTGTTTGGGTATTGCCCTAGAAGGCCGGGAAAAAAGTAGGAATAGGAGACGGGGAACGGAGCACGTATTTCTTGGTAGGCCTTGTTCGATAGGAAAACAGTGTCCACATAGCAATCGACGTCACCCCCCCCCCCCTATAGTAATCAGCTCATTCCCTCCATAGAAATAACCCCCCCCCCCCCCCACGAGGCAGATATTTAGTATCCGCATTGCTGTCTTTGGAAGTGACCACATCAGAAAAAACTAATTCATTCGAAGCTGTCATCCATATGCAAGAAATGCGTACAAGGTGCGGAAGTCCGCCTGGAAAGTTGTCCTTAGTAGGATGCAGCTCACCCTTCATGCGACTCGCCGAACAACTCTCGGCGCTTCGCGCTTGGTGCACGCGATGTCTGCCTGGTCGGTGAAAACCCGACATACTCCGCCCCGGCATTATACGGATGCGAGGGTCTATGGTTATACGACTACGGCTATGCATGAAATGGGTACACCCTCCGCCCCCCCCCGCCCCCCCCGATATGAATCACCTCACCCCCTCTTGTTACCCCCGCGTGCCC